>PVIY010009804.1:0-71227 GCA_004026745.1 Myrmecophaga tridactyla | reverse complement strand
AACAATGCAAAATCCTCTTTTCAAGTAGTTCACATTATTGATAGAAAAGCAATATACTTATTAACAATTACATATACCACAATTTTAGGTGGTGATAAGTGATACGAAGAAATAAAGCAAAAAAAAAAGAGATCAAGTATGAGGAGATGCTAATTTATATAATGGGGATGGGGTTAAGGAAATCCTTATTGAGAAGATAGCATTTAAAAAGATATTTGAGGGTGGAGTAGTGGTGGCTCGCTGGCAGAATTTTCACCTGCCAAGCCAGAAACCCAGGTTCATTTCCCAGAGCATGCCAAAAAAGAAACAAACTATGTGAACACATGATTGGAGGAGGGAAGAGCAAGTGCAAAGGTCCTAAAATAGGTCTGTATTTGGCATGTCAATGCCACGCAGTTAGCAGATGGTAAGAGAAAGAGGTGAAATTAGAGAGTTAATTGCACACCAGATTATTTATAATTTTAGAGGCCTTCAAAAAGACTTTTTATTTTATTCAAAATATGATGTCATTGGAGGATTTTGAACCTAGCATTTATATGAAATAAATAATGGGTTGAAAGGATGGCACTGCTTGTCTGTTCCAACCCAGCTTTTGAAGAGCTCAGGTCAGTGCATCCCTAAGACCAAAGAACATGCTAGTTAGAGAGTTAGGCATGGATTTTATTGGGACTTAGAAACAGGAGATCTTTCCTGGCGGCGGCCATCCAGAAAATGGGAGTCAGTGTTCCTCAAAGGGCAGAGAGTAAAGAGACAGTTTATAAGGGTTGAAGACAAGGGTGTGACAACAGAGTTTCAGCAGAGTCTTGTGAAACGGTTGTCTAGAGTTTGTTATTAATGATGATCAGGGAGGGAAGCTTTAATGCTTTGTTTACTGAACTATCTGCATGTTCTTCCCACTCCCTCTCTGAGGATATCTGATGGTTCTTAACTTCCATCCCAGTCATTCTAGGTAGTTATGAGCAGTAACATATTCTCAATATGGAGGGAGTTGTCTGGGCCCTAGGTCTCCACAACCCAGCCCCATGCAAAAGACTATAGGACAAACATTGCACCTATATTCCACAACAACAGTATAGAACACTAGGATCACCCCCATACATATACACACACAATATAACCCCACAAAGAGATGCCACCATGGTCAAGAAAGGGAATTAAGCCATTTATACAAGGGGTCTACCATTAAAAGTTTCTGTCATCAGCCACCCTAAGACATCATAGACAGCATACTCCAGGTTGGAATTTGCTCACCTGTTCCCATGCAAGGGAGGAGATATAATCTCTGTTCCCATTATAGGAGAGTAGTTAGATTTCAATATTAAATTAGAGGATTCTTTTCCAGATTTTCCAATGTATTGAATTCTGCCAGGCCATCAGGATATTCCATGAACTCTGATTCACAGGGGTCACAGTGCAAGGAAGGCTGGTAAAGCCTGAAGATGGCAAGTCTTTGCAAACCCAATATTGGGTTTGATTGGGGGCATGAGTTACCCCTGAAGCCAAGGAAGTGTTTGCTAGGGTGCTATGGGCAAAAAGAAAGATATTTATGGGTAATAATAAGGGGTATACCAAGTCACATACTACAGTTCCATTGGTTGACAACAAGGTACCAGGCAGAAGAATATTATGGGGAGGTTTTAAATACCAGATATTCTTCCCCTGCAAACCTTAAAGTCCTCCACCATTGCATCAATTGTTAATCTAGGCATAAGAATTGTTCACATAGTCATGTATGATTCCCATGGGAAGCCCCTGATTGGTGAATAAATTTTACCAGGAATTTTTTATATAAATGAGAGTTGGGTTACAATATTTTGGGTGACCCCTATTCACCATAGGCTTAAGATTCCTAACTAGCACAGCTGCATAGGCCAGCACCAAGACCAAATGGCCACATTTTCTCCATTTTTTATGGTCTGAGGCACAGGTAACAACAAATTATTATTTCCCCTTGTTGGCCCATTTAATTTGTATTCTCAGGGCTTGCATGGGTCCTGCCATTAGCGTTCCAAAGGGGGCAGGTGCAGGAGCCCCTGATCCGAGATCCAGGATTGGGCTATTTGCCCAGTGAAAGAGGTCCCCTGATCATTGTATATCTGCATAGGCACTCCATACAGAGTGTGCACTTTCTCCAAACATCAGAGGGTGGCCTGTTAGTTTGCCTTCCCCACCAGGAAAGCTGACAACAGTTTGGTAGCCATGTCCATGGCAGTAAAAGCATACCCTGCCTCCTTCTAGAGTGGAAGGGTACCAATTTAATCCACTTGCCATCCAATAGCTGCAATTTGTGACCAACTGGTATGCTCCATCTGGTGTAGTAGCCCACATGGTGAATGCAGGAAGCAAGAACCACACTTTTATTGATGTCATGTGATTGGCAGCTGGAACTACTGGGCCAGACACCACCGGGTTCAATACCCTTACTGTCCACTTTTCCAATGAAGACAGTCCATTGCTTCTCTGGTTTCAGCTATGCTGCTCCAAACCCATATGAGTGTATCTGCTTCCACATTCCCAGGTAATGTTTAGGAGGTGTGGGCAGGGACAAAAAAGATAGTTACTTTTCATTATTGGCAAATGTCCCAGATGTATTTCCATAATTCTTGTTCCCAGAGGGGGCGATCTATGGCTATCCACTGCTCCTGTTTCCAGGTTGTCATCCAGGTCATCAGTCCTTTATAAACAGCCCGGCTGTCGATACAGATAGATAGCATTTGCTGTCTCCTGCTTCATGCCCTATTATTATCCATATTGCTCTTAAACTCAGCCCATTGACAGTTCTGCATAGCAACAGTCTCTCACCATACACTATCAGCATTGGGTTGTACTGCTACAGCTATCCATGTGGGAAGTGGCCCACTAGCAGATTCCTTAGTGTACCAAGCAGACTTGGGAATGGTACCCTTGCCTTCTAAAGTGGGATATTTCAACATGTAATTCAGATGCAGCAATATATAGGACAAGGTCCTAGAATCTTGTGCATTTCTGCACTCAGAGGGCTGGTTCTAAGAATGCCGTAGTGTAGCAGGTAAGCTTTCCATTTAGTTAGTGTGCTCAGTCGGGCACTGTCAGAGCATGGCTTAGAAGCTGTGTCAGTTATCCACCTCTGAATAGGGAGGATCATTTTCAAGATGACTGGGCATCTTGGCATCAGTTTCTCCACTTGCAACAAGGTCTTATATGTAGTACACAATTGCTTTTCCAGAGGTCTGCATTTCAGTTCTGCCCCTTTCCATAATTGTGACCAAACACCAGCGGGTATTCATTTGAAATGTTGCCTCTGCTATAGACCCTACCCCAAACCAACATCAGTGCTGGCTACATCCAATTCTTAGCACAGGTCTGGATCTATGGACTCCAGTGCTTATGCCCATATGTGCCAGTTAGAAAGGATTTACATACCCTAGAAATCTATGGGTTAAATCCTGATCTAATCTAGTGGGAGCATCCATTTCTTTCAATCTCTATTCAATATTGTATTGGGGGGCGGCTGCTGTGGCTCAGCAGGCAGAGCTCCGACCTGCCGTGCTGGAGGTCTGGAGTTTGATCCCTGGTGCCTCCTGCCCATATGCAAATTAAAAAAATATATATTGTATTGGGGACTTGATTAT
This sequence comes from Myrmecophaga tridactyla, assembly GCA_004026745.1. Taxonomy (NCBI): domain Eukaryota; kingdom Metazoa; phylum Chordata; class Mammalia; order Pilosa; family Myrmecophagidae; genus Myrmecophaga; species Myrmecophaga tridactyla. The sequence continues at coordinate 67,616 of PVIY010009804.1, read as the reverse complement.
GTTATCTCTATGTAGATGTGGGTCACCCAATAATGGGTATTAAGCTTGGAATAGAGAGAGATGTGACTCCACCCATTCCAGGTGGGTCTTGATTAATTTTCCTGAATCCTTTAAAAGAGGAAGCATTTTAGAGAAAGCTTCAGAATGACAGAGAATCAGAGTTATGACAGAGCCCATACAGCCAGAGACTTTTAGAGATGAAGAAGGAAAATGCTCCTAGGATGGCTTCATGAAAGAAGAATCCTTGATATAAAGCTAGCAGACATCACCATGTTCACCATGTGCCTTTCCAGTTGAGAAAGAGAAACCCTGAACTTCATCAGCCTTTCTTGATTGAAGGTAACCTCTTGTTGTTGCCTTAATTTGGACATTTTTATATACTTGCTTTAATTTGGACATTTCCATGGCCTTAGAACTGAAACTAGCAACTTATTAAATTCCCATTTTTAAAAGTCATTCTGTTTCTGTTACATTGCAGCTAGCAAACTCTACCACCATGCTATTGGCATTTTTGCCTTTTCAAAAGCTGCTTGTTGGAGGTCCCTCCTACTTGCAAATATGACCTTTTATAATTAGCATATTCAAAGTTTTTAACATTGGGCTAAATGAGGAATAAAGTGAGGAATAAAAGGTTTCCAATGCCTCAACAAACTCAAGAAAGATACTAGTTCTTTTGGCCTATGTAGCATAGGAAAGCATTGTGCCTACTGCAGAAAGAATAATTTTTGTCATACCCAACCATACAACACCCAAGCATTTGACAAAGCAGCTAAAGCATTGCAGTTCGTCATGATTACTTGCCCATTCCTGACTCTCAAGGTGAGATAACAATGAGTCTGAGGCTTTTTTTAGTCCTGGAAGAGTTACTGGTTAACATGACATCATCAATCTACTGAAATAAATGATGTAATTTAGTAAAGAGGCAACCTTTGGAACCATTGCATACAAAGTGGCATTTATTATCCTCTACTCTGTCTGCAGTAATGAGATCCACCCACCTCTATTTACAAGATACCTTATTATGGTCGTCATGCTCACGGGGATCCTTTCCCATTGCTCTCACTCACACCACCTTTTTACACAGCCTCTCTGACTCTCTGAGGTCAGTGATAGCCTGAGCAGTAAGGAAAATATGCTGTCCTACTAGCAAGCTTAGGATAGACATGAAAGGCCCCTAGTAATAGTTGGGAGCAGTATTCAATACTGTGCCTTTCATTCTTGCATTAAAAGCTTTAGCATCTGGACCTTGAAAGCCATCACATAAATGGCATGTTTCATTCCCAATTCCTTGAAAACATCTTATAGTTCCTCTATGTTTTGCCAATGGTGGAGGGTATTGTGTGGTATATCCCCTTTGTTCAGCTATGTAGCCTTATACCCATCCATAAACCATACCAATGAGGAGGCGGTTTTCACATCATCTGATGTAGTAAATAAGCATTGTAGCAAAGGGTGGGTGATAATAGATGCCAATTTAGACATCTCTTCTCCAGAAAGCACTAAATCCTGTTTCAATGTCCCATAACCTCAGAAGCCGATTGGGTAGGAATGCCCTAGTTTTTGTCTATAACACTGCCTTAAATCACCCAACTCACTCAATTTGGCAGCGAATCTTATAGTAGTTTAATAAAGAGGTTGGAATTGCTGAGCTCCAGGGGATTGATCTTTTGATGCCTTCCATTTTTGTTATATTGTCGGGCACACCTGTCAGGGCTTTGCATACTCCTCCCATTCCTCCTCCTTTTCTTTTTCTGAGGAGTCTATGGGGTCACACACTTTGGGATTCCACCCCAGATTAGCTAAAATCCTCTGGACTCAAACCCAAGATAACTTATAGTCTCTGCTTAAGAATCTGCATGCCTGAGTCTAACTGATCATCTACTCTGTGCAGGCCATCAGTTAGAGGGTCTTTCATTTCTGTCAGTGCAATGTGCATATCTCTTTCTAGGTTTAGTTTCTTCTCAAGATGGAAGGTTGTTGATTTTGCTACCTGTTCTGATTCTGTGACCATAAGTGAGGCTCCTAAAAAGGGCCAGGCTATAGTCAATACTACATGTCATAAAAAAATAAATAAAAAACCTTTTGCAAAAATTCAATTGTCTTACTATTTTGGTACATAATAGTTAGCAACTCTACCAGATTTTTCAGGGCATCTTATATTCTTGCAGCAGTCTCCATTCATCCAGGAAGGAAGCTACCCCTCCTTGTGTGAACAATATAGGCAAATTTGGTATTTCCCCCATGGAGCTTCCCTTCCCAGAACACGTGCACACTATGCCTGCAGCTCTTTAGTCTTCTGGCAGGCTTGCCAATTGTTCCAACCCAGCTTTTGAAGAGCTTGGGTCAGCACTGCCCTAAGAGTTAGGCATGGATTTTTGGGGGTCTTACAAACAAAAGATCTTTCCTGGTACAGCCATCCAGAAAATGGAAGTAAGTGTTCCTCAAAGGGTGGGGAGTGCAAGGGACAGCTTATAAGGGTTTAAGGCAAGGTGTGACAACAGAGTCTCAGCAAGGTCTTGTGACACAGTGGTCTGGAAATTTCTTATCAATAGTGATCAAGGAAAGGGAGTTTTTATGCTTTTTTATTATGATATCTGTACATTCTACACTCCACCCTACCCCCCAAGGATGTCTGATAACTTTTAACTTCTGTCTTGGTCATTCTAGGTGATTATGTGCAGTAGCTTATTCTTACTATGGGCAGAGGGCCTGGGCCCTGGGTCTCCACACTGTCTAATGAAAATTAGATTGAAATTGGGCAAGAATGCAAGTAGGGAAACTAATCAAAATTCTACCATAATATCCAGGTAAAAAATTAATGATGATATGAATAGTAAATTTGTTAAAAATTGCTAGTTTAGTGAATTATTTTGTGGTTTGAGGCAAATGCACTTGCAGGAAAGTTAAATGAGTGGCATCAGAGCAAAACAGAATTTAAATAAGACCGTGTAGATTTTGACCTAAACAACTAGATGCATTTTAGAGCCATTTATTGAGTTATGGACAGAAGGAGCAGCAGCTTTGGGGTGGAGATCTAAAGTTGGATTTTTTTGCCATGCTAACTTTGAAATGTCTGTTTTATATGACAGCCAGGTTAGAAATATTGTAATTTTAATCTGGATAATTTCATATAGTTTAGAATTACAAATTTCCTAATCTGAAAAATTATGTGAGGTTGATCAATTTTTCATATTTTGCTATTTTCAAAATGATAAAGAAAAAAACTTCTAAATGTAAATCACTTTTCAGGATCATACATCTATTAGAGAGAGACCGTATCTCCTAAGAAAGGGCATTTCCCACTCTATGCAATACATACCCATTTTTTTTTTTTAAGAAACATGAAATACGAGGAGTGAAAAGGATACTGAGCTCCAAATTCATTGCCAACATGCGCATTTGTGGATTAGAAGTTTCCACATGTATTTTCATTTTCGGAAACATTCTAAATGACTCAAGTACAGACAGAAAGTATAATAAATCCTCTTATATTAATCTCCCACCTTCAATTCTTATATTCATTTCTCAGCTTCAACAATTTTTCCAAGTTTTATTGCTAAAATTTTCTGATTGCATATTAGATATAGGGTGTACAGGTCAAGATTCTCCAGAGAAACAGAAAACAGAACCTATTTATTTTAAAGAATTGACGGACACAATTGTGGAGACTGGAAGGTCCAAAATATGTAAGGCAGAACATATGCTGGAAAATTAGGTAGGAATTTTATGCTTCAACCTTAAGTAATAATTTCTCCTGGAAAACCTCAGTTTTTGCTCATAAAGCCTTCAACTGATTGGATGAAGCTCACCCACATTGTCTAGGGCAATCTCCTTTACTTTAAGTTGACTAATTTTACAAATTAACCACATCTACAAAATGCTTTCATAGCAATATCTAGATTAGTGTTTGTTTTAATAACTGGGTACCAAATACTAGCTCACTTGACATGTACATTTAACTATCACACCAGGTATCTCAGTAAAGATTATCTTAAAGTGAAGTATCACAAGAATGATGATATTACTTTACATTTATTTTCAATATAGATTACAAATAAGAAATGATTTTCCCAAGGTTAAATAACTAATTGGCTTCACCAGTCTCCAGCACATATCTCATTTTAGAAGACAACTTAAAATTTTCTAGATTACATTATAACATGTTTGTAAAATATACAGAGGTCCTTGTGTATCTGTGAATATAGACAGGGGAGGAAGAAGAAGGGGGAGTGGAGAAAGAGGAAGGAGGAAGAGAAGGAAAAGAAGAATGGCAAAGAGGAGGAAGAGCAGCAGTAAGAGAAATAGGTTTAAAATTTTATATAGATTGTAGAATAGAAATATATTTTTCACTTGAAACTTTGTCTTTTAACTTCAGCATCTATAAGATAATCTATGAACAAATTAAATATAAAATATCCATTAAAATTCTAAATGGTGCTGTTGGAAAGATTAAGTACCACTTTAAATTTAATTTTGGGATAGAACAAAGAAATAACATTGACAAGAATTAACTATGTGTACTTTATTCATTGTATTAACTTTGAAAATGACTATATTCATTCTTAAAGAATTTTAAATCAAAGAAATGACAGGCTACTCTAAGCAGACAGTCACTTAAACAATTTAGTTTAAGTATTTAAGCTGAAAAATGACTTTTAACCCAAAATTTGTGTATTGAATAGACAATACCATGTAAATGATAATTCAACTTTAAGATTTTTAAAAAGAATCTACTAAGATTAAGCTAAGAAGTCAAATACATCTGGAGAAATACAGTAAGATATTTTCCTATAAGCCTATTTAATAAAAAATCTAATATTAAATTATGATAATATGTTGCCTTAAGAATATGAACTTAAGATTACCATAAGATCTGACAATCCCACTTCCAGGTTTATACCCAAAACAATTGAAAACAGGGACTAAAACAGGTGTTTGTACACCAAAGTTCAGAGCAGCATTATTCATAACAGCCCAAAGATGGAAGTAACCCAAGTGTTGTTTGAATGTATAAGTAAGATGTATTATGTACATACAAAGGAATATTAACCCAGATGTTAAAACGAATGAAGTTCTGATTGATGCTACAACATTGATGAACTGTGGAGATACATTGAATAAAAGAAGAAAGACACAAAAGAACAGATATTGTTTGATTCCACTTATATGAAATAACCAAAATATGTAAATTCATAATGACACAAATAATACAGGTGACCAGAAAAACAGGGCAGAGGGAATGGGGACTTAATGTATAGTGGGTGGAGAGTCTCTGCGGTGGGGGAAAAATTTGGGTAATGGATGGTGCTAATGGTAACACAACATGGTGAGTATGATCAATGCCAATGAATTGTGTGCTAGGGAGAAGTTGAGATGGAAATTTTATTTTTATTTTACCACAATTTTAAAAGAGAGAGACTAAAGAGATATTGACAATTAAATGTAATACGGAATACTGGTCTGGATCTAACAATGAATGAGAAAATGCCCAGACAGACATTATTGGAACAATTGAAAAATTGGAATATAGACTATATGCTTTATATCAGTGTTAAATTTCTTGAACTTGGTAATTTATTTAATGTAGTTATATAAGTGAAGATCCTTGCTCTTAGGAAATATGAGAGTATTAAATGACAAAGGAGCATCAAATATGCAACCTACTCTCAAAGGTTCAGAAAATAGATATAGATAGAAAGAGAGGGAGAAATGGTTTGACAAATGTGGCAAAATGTTAAAAGTTGGTAAGTCTGTACACCTGAATAGGGGATATATTAGAGTTCTCTGTATTATTTGGTAACATCTTTGCCACTTTCTTGTAAGTCTGAAATTCTTCCAAAATAAAATGTTATAAAGTTATGATTATAAAGAAATGTGGACTTTGGAGAAATCTATTGAAATCAATAGTATACTTAGGTATGGGTTTTGAAATAAAGTGAAGCAAAAAATATTTTCCTTTTAAAAAAATAGAATTTACAATAAGTATTGATCATTAGGTTCATAAATAATAGTCACAAAGTTTGCCTATTATCCACTGATGAGATAAAGCGGGTTCACACAGTATCAAGCCTGTGTATATACAACAGATATAAACATAATAATTTTGTGTCCATAATGAAGAAGATTATGCTTCCCCTTCCTCTGTGGAAAAAAAATTGTTAAATAGGAATATTTAAGATTTTTTTTGAAATTCAAATATAGATATATAACTAAATATATATAAAAACTACAATTTATTTAAGCAAGGACCTACATATTTAAGCATTAACTAGAATGTGAAGTTTATATTTCAGATTACTGAAGGAAAATGGTTTAAATATACTTTTCTATATCTTTTTTACAAAGTACTTTACAAAATGATAGTAAGGAAAATGCAGTCAATAGTTCCTAAGGAAATGATATTTCATTATATGCAAGCCCAGGTTTCAAAAAATATATAAGATCCCATAGAACTGAAATTAATTTCTTTTGATATTTAGAATTCCCTTTGAGTAGTTGTGGAAAGCATCATCATAAGACAGTATGACAGATATTTTGGACACTAGAATATCATCCTACTTACTCCAGCTCTGCTATGACTCTGAGTAATTTTAGCAAAGGGAAAGCCACTGTTTTTATTAAACACTTTCCAATGGAAATGGGAAGAAAAAAGAAATCAGGTATGAAATTATGTGGTGGGTTCTGATGTCTATTTTTTCACTCTTTCTCCTGGATTCTAGATAAACATTTATATTTTTATATTGAAATATTCAACATTTTTTGTTATATTGCTTTCAATTTAATACTATTTAAAATATAATTGATTAAAAATAGAATTGATTTAATGAATCCAGATTTTTTTTATCAGGAAAACTTTGATTTATTAGGCTCTAATTGTGTGCTAGGAATTAATACTGAAAAATACAAAAATGATAAACATTTAATCCTCATTCAATCCTAAAACATAGATACTATCAGCCTTGTTTTCTGATGACAAAAATTGAAACTTAGCAAAGTTGAGCAATTATTTTAAATGTCATGTGGCTAGTGAGTAGTGATACTAGGATTCAGTCTCTATTTTATTTCAAAGCTCTGCTATAATTTTAAGAACATAAGAATCTCTTATCCTGGGGAATGCCAGGGAAGTACCCCACATATCTTGTGCTATGCTTCATCAACAACATGTAAACCTCCCTAACTTTGTACCGTGGCTCTAATTAGGTCTCTTCAGGCACATTTCCTGCCCTCTAAGTTTCTCTCCTTTGCATTAAATAATTAGAAACTAAAGTTCACCTTTGTTTCAATCTAAACTAAACAGTCTAAGACTTTTGATACAATAATCACATTTTCATTTAGTTTTTATTGGTAAAAACCATCTTTATCTCACTATGAAATACATGACATTTCTTTTTGTTTTTACAACTTAAAATACTTTCCAAAGCAAGTATTGAAAAAAATAATAAGATGAACAATTATGTTTTGGATCTCTTTATTCCTTCTACTTTCAATTTTTCCATGTCTTTCATACTTACACTTTCATTGCACTGTTTTCAATTTTTAATATAGTGTTAACTAACATTTAGCAATATAGTTATAAATGAATGAGGCTTAATAATAAAATGATATAACTAATCAATTGGTATATACTTTAATTCCTCATTGTCCTTAATTTTTTTTTTAATATTTAAAGTCAGAAATAAACTGTTCAAGAGGTCTTGAAGATGAACTTCACAGAATGTAGTGAAATGAGTCATGGCCTATGCCCTAAAAATCCAGACAAAACAATTATTTGTTCTCTCTGGAAACTAACAAAGAATGATTCTACACTCATGAATTTATTTCCTTTCCTGTTCTATGAATAATTTCAATATTTCATTTTATTCAGACTATTAGTGCTTTGTAGCAAGAATCTTTCAATATTTCTAGCAATAGAAAAGCCAAAATGGAAATTTTGTGGTTCATTTTTATATAGTTTTTTTTGTGTGTGCTGTTTTCTCCTATTTGGACATTAAGATCCTAACATTCTTTGAAATGAATTCCGTTAGTTCCTCCACAACTTCCTTCTGTCCTTTTATTCTTTTTTCTGTATTGTGACTCCTATTATTCAGATATTGAATGTCTGGATTGACTCTCCAATTTATCTAAATTTTGTATTTAAATTTTCATTTCTGTTTATTTCTTCAACTCCATATTCCAGTAATTTTAATGATTTTTTTAATTTGTCATAGCTTTAATTTTCAAGAGCTGCATTGCATTTTCCTTTATATAATATTCTCTACAATGATCCATGAATGCATATTTTTCTTTTATCTGTGAAGATATTAACTAGGATTTAATTTTTTCCAAAGAATTGTATGAATTTCTGGAAAATGTTTTTCAATATGTTTGCTTAGGCCCTTGTACTTAATATTAAAAATGTCCCTGTAACCCTTCATTATTCTTGCTTACCTATTCATATTTAAAAGTGGGCACCAAAGAGCTAGCTAGAAGTAATTTTATTATTTTTGCTTAATCATATCTATTAGATTTGTTTCCAGGTATATGTGCTACTGTTTGTGTTTCTTTACATTTGTTTTAACTTTATCTGTGCAAATTATACCAGATCTTTTCCTGTGAGAAAGATTAGAATTTCCTTCTAGGAAGTTTAGGTTCATCAAATAAGATGCTTCAATTGACAGTATAGATGTGATAGTGCAATGTTGACTGGCAGAATTTTTTAGTATTTTTCCTTGACTATTCAAAATCTCCAGATAAACACGTCATAATCTTTCTGGAGGGCATAAATCATGCTGCTGGTTTTCTGGGAGTTGGTCAATTACATAGCTGATCATTAGGGAAATCTAGGTTTTGCTGTAGTAGTGACTGTCTTGAAATCTCAATGGTTTACACAATTTTTATCTTCTTTTCTATTTTTCTCTTCCTTCTTTCCTTCCTTCCTTCCTTCTTTTCTTTCTGTTCTTCACTTCTTCCTTCCTTACATCATTCCTTCCTTTCTTCTTTCCTTCCTTCCTCCCCTCCTTACCTTTCCATTCCCTTCATTTCCTTTCCTTATCTTTCCTTACTTTTTTCCTACTTTCTAATTCATTCAAAATGGCCTCCAAAGTATTAAAAAATTGCTCCAAAATTAGACTAAAAGAAAAGTTGTAGGAATCAACTCTAGTTTATGATACCTTATACTCATTAAATTCTTCCATGATACAACGCTTACATTTAGAAAAATAATTAGTGAATGTCAATTAATTAAATTGTGAAAAGAAAAAAAATGATTTCATATATATAAACATACCTTAGATAAATGACTAATGCCTTTCAAAGTAGCCCATTACTTAGGAGAGGCAATAATAAAACTCGTGCAAAAATATTTTGGGGACATTTTCATTCAATTAATTGGTTACTGAATATAAAGAGCCATTACCTTATGAGCATGTTAAAAACATACATTTTACTATTCAATGTAGCATTATATTAGTATAATTAGCATTCTTATAGTAATGTAAGAAGGAATGTCTTTAGGTCTCCACAGTTGAAACACCATCCTGCGTACCAGGCCTAATTGGTATACTGTGGAATAGGTGTTTTTAATACATTTTCTTTTACAAAACTTTTTTTTCCCTTTAAGTCCACCCCAACTATATTTAGTTAATGAATTTAAGACAGAAATAAAGCTGGGGTTTTGTTAGTAAACTCATTGTGTCATACTTTAAATGCAAATTATTTGAAACATATATGAAGCTAGTTCTTTTCTTTGGTCTTGCAGAAGATATTCTTAAGTTATTATTTTATGTGTGTGTATACGTTTTTGTATTGCTAATTGGGAAGAGGATGCATTTGACATTCTTTTAAAATTTATTTTATTGATATATATTATATAGTCACATACCATGAATCATCCAAAGTATACAGCTAATGGTTCACAATATCATCATATAACTGCATTATCATCACAATCGACCTTTTTCTTTTTTGCAAAAAATAACATATATACAAAAAAGCAATAAATTTCAAAGCATGTCACAATAGGTTGTAGAACAGATTTCAAAGTTTGGTATGGGTAACAATTCCACAATTTTAGGTTTTTACTTCTAGCTGCTTTAAGACATTGGAGACTAAAAGAAATATCAATATAATGGTTCAGCAGCCATACTCATTTGCTAAATCCTACCTTCTCTGCATAACTCCACCATCACCTTTGATCTTTCTCCCACTTTTTAGGGGTATTGGGCTATGCCCATTCTAACTTTTTCATGTTGGAAGGGGCTGTCAATAATATGGAATGGGGGGATGGAAATGATATTCTTTTACCAATTGTAACAAAAGTCCCAAACTATTATGCCAGGAGGTCATAATAAGGGGAAGTGTTTTTTGCATGATTTTTCTGTAAGTCTACAACTTCTATAATAAAAGAAAATGTTTTTTGGCAAAGAAACTGGTATTATAAGATACTCTATTCCCTTAACTAAGCATTTCATGAACTCAGGTTTTGGAAATAGCAATATTGACAATTTCTCTTTTTTTCTGTGTATTTATGGTACCGAGAGCCTTTTATATCCTAAAATGAAGTGGCTAGGGAATTTCATTTGCCATTCTTTTTAACTGTGAATTGACTATTTTCCCCTGTAATAAATAAACTGTTATTCAAAAATGTATTTTATAAATACCATTCATGTAAAAATCCTTTTGGAGTAAAGGATAAATTCCCTTTTAAAAATCTCTTGTACTATATAATTTTAGATCTAGAAACTGAAGAAGCTCAAATTGTTGGATTGCTTGTTTTCTATTATCCTGTAATTAGAGTGACGATCTCCTCAATGACAAAGCATTAAAAAAAAAGATGATTCTTAGTTTCTTTCTGAGGTCACAGAGCCTGGAGATATTATCTTCCATGAAAGTTTGTTCTGAAAAGAACAATTTGCTAACTATATCCCACTAGGCATAGGATATATGAGGTTTCCTAAAGCATTTTCACTTTTCCTGCTTAAAAGAAAATATTTCAAAACCGTAATACACCAGAAACTGTGCTGGTTACTGGGAATGTAAAAATGAAAAACACATAATAAAACACTCTTTCTGTAAGAGGAAAACAGAACACTCATAGTTATAATGAGTGCTAATAGTTATGATGAACACTATATATATTATATATATATATATATATATATAATCATGTTTGAAAATGTAAACACACTCTCCAGTAATATTGTCTACCAAGAGAGACCTTACTAAAGCAAATAGTAATTGGGAATAAAGAACAAAAGGTAATGTGACATTTCAGCTTGCTTCCTCTCTAAGATGTGAGCTGAACTGAGACACAGACAATGTGGATGATGAAGAGGAAAATGACCTAGAATGTTGTCAGAGTCATTACTTCTCACTATTTTTACATGGAATTTAACAATTTCATGAATTACAGATTGGGAGACAGAGAAGTGAGAGATTAATAATTTGACCAACGTAAGGCAATGAGGCTTCTTGGTTCAATTTAGTCATTACATGACTCTAATTCAAGCTCAGAGGTAGAAGAGAAATAATAGTTTTGCATTTGGGGAACAAAACAAAAGCAAATATTTTTTAGAAGTTTGTTTGGCCTTTAATTTTACTGCTTTCTCCATTATGTTTCAGCGAATCTGACATAGAAACTTTGAAAGTGGTGAGTTCTGAGCATAAAAATAGAATGTCTATGGTTTTATTCATATTTAAGTGCTGCGATTTGAAGGAAGTGAAGTTGCAGCTGCACTTTTCCATGTTACTTAGCAACTGGTATGAGTCAAGAAAAAAATCACTGAAATTCATAGGCACTGGTGGGTGCATGACAATTGACACTTGAAAAAAAAATTCCTATGAAGTAGATCTACCTGTAGACTATCAACATGCTATGAAGAAATAAAATAAGGATCATTACTACTTTAACAAAATAAATTCAATTTTAAAAAATGGCAGGACACAGGAAGCTTGCTCAGCATCCAACCCAGTGCCTGACAGGGAAGAGTCTGCAGCCAGATTTATTGAACTAAATTAGTAGGCAAATACGTCTAGTCTGTGCCATTGATTTAGTTTGCAGCTGATAAAGAAAAGTTTGCATCTCTGAATTGACATAGTTCGGGGAAACTTATTAACTATACATTTGTGGCTTTCCAAAATGAAAAGTAGAAATATTTTGAGATAACTGAAATATGTTTAAAACAGCATATCCAAATTTGTACCATTGAAACGTGGCAGTCATTTACTTAAGAAGTAATAGAGGCTAAACAATGAGACAAAGAAAGCAAATCAATTAAAGAAACTGAAGAACAGTAATGCATGAGTTACTTGATGTTTAGGAAAGTATTTTGCTTTCAACATTGAGATGTATTCTCTATAATCACAGAAGAAATAATTTTCAAATAGAACATAGTGATATTTAAAACTTGAGCGCAAAGCTGATTATAGGAAAACAAATGTATGCTCTGAAATATTGTTTTAAATCCCTGAAAAGGATATACTTCAACAAAGTTTGTAGGAGCCTAATCTAGATAATGAGATTTCTTTATACTTTCATGCATACTGAGTAAATTGAAAAAATTATAAAACGTGATTTTTATTATTTCAGTGATCATGATCTACAACCATTTTAAATCAATATAAATTATCAATAACTTAAGCTAAGGTTTTTTCTCCTAATGCGAATCAGACAGACCTGTCTGAAATCAATCTTTAAGTTAGCCCTGCTCCTCTATTACCACTACATTCTCCTTAACATAAACCCCTATCATTTCCCATTCAAAGGACAAAAATAGCTTTTTAGTCATATGACTGGCTTTCCCAAATCACCCTTGTAAAAGTCGCCAAGGCAGGTCAGAGTGATTTTGAGAAAGATCTACCAGATCAATCACTTCCTTTCAATTGTTTCAAATGTTCTGGAAAAGTCTCCAAATTTATCTCATAAACCACTTACTAAACTTATTCAGCCCTCCCTTTTTCTGTTCCTGTTCCTGAATTCCTCAGGTACTTGCTATAAGTTTAAAATGTATTTAATTATTATTTTTTAATTATTTTCAACATATGTATGTTTTCTCTGATGGGCAAACAAGTTCACATCACCTCTAGGCCATTGTAACTTACTATTTTCTCTGTATTGTACATTCACCTGTGCCCCTATCCCTGAAGATAGGGCCTCAACTCAAAAATTATCTGAGTTTTTTCCCCCCAAAAGATGCTAAGCAGGCCATTCTCCTAAACAACTACTCTATATCTCCTTTTAAACATTATTTTGGTATATACTGAAATCTGAAAGTATTCACTTAATTTTTACTTATTTATTGTCTCTATACCCATAATAGTTTCCAAGATTCTTGGGAACAGACATTATATATCTTGTTTACTGGTATAGTCTCAGCACCTAGAACATGTAAGTTGTGTATTTTACACCCAAAACATCTTAGCTGAATATGGACTCTTATTGAAAGAGTCGGAAACAAGCAATCAAATGAAAGCTATAACTTGGAATAAGAGGAGTAAGTACCATAAGAATGTTTCAAAATACAGGCTTTTAAACTGCTGTATGAGTGGAAGTGCTGATGTTACTTGCAGAGGAAGCATTCAGAGCTGGTGCATGACAAGCCATACTCTCTTAACCATGTGTTAAATGCAGAAATCTCATACTGGTAAGGTTCTATCATAATACGTTAGAGACTCTGCCCCTCTGAATTCACTGAGTAACATAGCAGGAGAGACAAATGCTTGATATGCTAAGTAATAGAGTCTAGACCCTTAATCTCCTAGGAGTCTACACATAGACTTTAGGGAGTTAATGCAGCTATTTTATTCATATAGAAAATATGAGTATGTGTGTATTTCTCTGAGAATTATACTCATAGTTTCACCAGAAGTTTAAAGGTATCCTTTATCTTTTAAATATTACTTATGTCCCAACCCCCCAAAAATAAATCAAAATCAAAACAAAACAAAAGACAAAACAACTTGGTTTGTAGAGAGGCAGAAGAATTTCACATCAAGTTGGAGTGAATCACACTAAATTAAAATCAGAGTCATATTACTAATATTCACATTCTTTCTAAAGTATTTGATTCGGTATATTTGATCTATTCTTGAGAAAAGATCATTTAGGCATTTATTCATCTGTGTCTAACATCATCAGGCACTGAGGTTCTAAAACGAATTCATCTTCTCACAGAAAAGTTAATGTTACTTTAATGAAAAACCACAAAGGACAGAAAATGTCATATATCCAGTACATCCATTATTTTATTCATTTATTTAGAATTCCAGAAGTAATAGTTGTTGTGACCAAGAGTACAGCATCCAAAAAAAGATCTTGATTTTGAATCTTGGTTACAGAAAATTATGTGACTTTGGGACGAATTACTTTATATCTCAGTGCTACAGGTATCTCTCATCTTTAGAATTAGGATGGTGATAGTGTCTTCTTTCTTATACTGTGAGGAGATTTGAAGTATGGGAGGCAGGTGTGGTATATAGTAAGGTAAACAGCTTTATTTTGCATGGTTAGGCTATGTAACAATTTCAGTTACCATGGTGCACTTAAGAACATTAAGCCATAAACCCCAATTCAAATTTCAGTTGTCTATGCTATGTTAATTGCGAGTACTTCCACAAAGGGCAATCTTTCTTTTTTTTAATTCACAAACCAAAACAACATACAGACACAAACATTCTTAACATACAAACATTCAATATATGGTGTATAATCAATGGCTTGCAATATTATCACATAGTAGTATATGCATCACCATGATCATGTTCTAAAATGTTTTTAGAACATTTGCATCACTCCAGAAAAAGAAATAAAAAGAAAAAACTCATACATAACATATCCCTTATCCCTCCCTCTCATTGACCACTAGTATTGCCATCTACCCAATATATTTTAACCTTTGTTCCCTCTATTTTGTTCTATACCCCTACCACTCCCTTTTACTTTACTTTTCTTTTTTTTTTTTTTTTTTTGGCATGGGCAGTCTCCGGGAATTGAACGAGTGTCTCTGGCATGGCAGATGAAAATTCTGCCACTGAGCCACTGTTGCCCGCCCTACCACTCCCCTTTATTGAACACTTGTATTTCAATCTACTCAATTTATTTCAACATTTGTTCTCCTTATTCTTTATTTATTTTTCATCCATATTTTTTACTCATCTGTCCATACCATAGTTAAAAGGAGCATCAGACACAAGGTTGTCATAATCATGCAATCACACTGTGAAAGCTATATCATGATATATTCATCTTCAAGAAACATGGCTACTGGAACACAGTTCTACAGTTGCAGGTACTTCCCTCTAGCCTCTTTAATACACCTTAAACTAAAAAGAGGATATCTATATAATGTGTAAGAATAACCTCCAGGATGACTTCTCAACTCTATCTCTCAGCCACTGACACCTTATTTTGTCTCATTTCTCTCCTCCCACCTTCAGTCAAGAAGGTTTACTCGATCCCTTGATGCTGAGTCCCAGCTCATTCCAGGATCCCTGCCCCATGCTTCCAGGGGGCCCTACACCCCAAGGAGCCATGTCTCACCCAGAGAGGGGGAAGGCAGTATGCTTGCCTGCCTTGTAGGCTGAGAGAGAGATAGGTCACATCCAAGCAACAAAAGAGGTTCTCTGGGGGTGACTCTTAGGTCTAACTTTAAGTAGGCTAAGCCTTTCCTATGCAGGGATAAGTTTCATGTGAACAAACCCCAAGATTGAGGACTCAGTCTATTGATTTGGTTGTCCTCACTGCTTGCGAGAATATCAGGAATTCTCCAAATAGGGAAGTTGAATTTTTCCCCCTTCCTTGCCATTCTCCCAAGTGAACTTTGCAAATACTTCTTTATTCACTGTTCAAGTCACTCTGGGATTTATTGGGGCATCATGCTTGGAATCTCATAGCCTATTCCAAGGTTCTATGTACTTATGGTGTTCAATTAACCTGTCCATGTAAGTTATATTAGCAAATGTACTAGTCAAAATAAAAAGTTTGTAACAAATATTTTTTGCTTTAGTCACATGCAAAGTTTTAAAATATGAATGACCATTTCAACACCTTGCAATATTGACATTCCTTTGTTCTTCTTCATGCAAAAACATTTTTTAATTTGTACATTTAGTCACTATCATTGTACACTCTAGGCATTCCTAGATTGTACCATCTCAGTCTTCATCATCTATCTTTCCTTCTGGTTTCGTATGTGTCCCTAGCCCTCCTCCTTCTATCATTTTCACATTCAGCTTCATTCAGTGCACTTACATTATTGTGCTACACTCAGGTAGTATTGTGCTATCCATTTCTGAATTTTTACAAGCAGGACTTGTATTAGTTAGGGTTCTGTAGAGAATCAGAATCAATGAGAAATAGCCATAAATATAAAATTTATAAAATGCTTCACATAACCATAGGAATGTAGAGTCCAAAATCTGCAGGGCAGGCTGTGAAGCTGATGACTCCAATGGAGGGTCTGGATGAACTTCACAAGAGAGGCTCGCTGGCTGAAGCAGGAAGAGAGACTGTCTCTTTTGAATCCTCCTTAAAAGCATTCCACCGATTAGATTAAATGTCACTCATTACAGAAGACACTCCCCTTGGCTAATTACAAATGGAATCAGCTGTGGATTCAGCCAACGTGATCATGATTTAATTCTATGAAATGTCTTCATAGCAACAGACAGGAAGCTTTTGCCCAACCAGAGAAATGGGTACCAACCTGACCATGACAGTTCACCCTTTGTCAACTTGGCAGCTATATGCATCACCTGAAACCATGCTTATTTTCTAAATAGAAAACAATAAAAGATGTATTTTTTCTTTGCCTAACAATACTTAACTGTCTTGCATACAACCAGAAACACATTAAAACTCCCCAGGACAGGATACAAGTCCTTGGGCAATATTCATTCTTAAATTTGATATCTTACAACTTAAATATTATAACATGAACAAAACAGCAATGCAATCCTTATTTCTGTAGCTGATCACATGGTTGTAGTTCATATTTATCACTACCTTCTTCCACTACCCATTTCATATTCCCTTTACCCTTAGCAAAGAATTCAGCTGGCCATAGTTCTTTGCCTGGTGAGGTGACCCAAACCTTCATTTGTGAAGTTTCAGAGCTGTTGGTAGTCTGCATTGATTCGGTTGTTGCAGTTTTCCAGTGATTTTAATCACAGGACATGGTAGTACTAAAAGACACCTAAGGGGATCTCCTATATTCCAGGAAAACCCTTCTTTACCTCAACTGTGTAGTTGCAGTCCTATTTCCCCCGATAGTCAATATCAATCACCCCAGACAATAATGTAATCCCCTTCTTGTGATCCAGGGACATGAGTAGCCCAAAGTGACCAGGTGGCATTCTTAGATTCCATTTCAATGGAATCACTGTTGTTTCTCCTGGTGGACGCACTCCCCCTTTTGGAACTAAAACCTGTAGGTCAGCAGAGCGCATGGTCGCAGGAACAAGAAGCAAAAATTTTCCTAGTGGATCACTAAGGGTAAGAGGGAGTGGTGCCACTCCCATTTCCACCCCTTGGTTCCTGGACCCATAGATCCTGGCTATGGGAGAAATAGCACCATACAATGGACACTGATTCAGAGCATACACAGCTTCCTGGAGAACATGACCCAAGCCCTTCAAGGTATTGCTACCTAGTTGACACCATAATTGAGTTTTCAATGGCCATTCCACTGTTCTGTCAATCCAGCTGCTTGTGGATGATGCGGAACATGGTAAGACCAGAGAATTCCATAAGCATGTGCCTATTCCTGCACTTCATTTGCCATGAAGTGTGTTCCTTGATCAGAAGCAATGCTGTGTCATATACCATGATGATGGATAAGGCATTCAGTAAGTCCACGGATGGTACTTTTGGCAGAAGCATTGCATGTAGGGAAAGCAACAAATATCCAGAGTATGTATCTTTTCCAGTTAGGAAAAATAGCAGCCCCTTCCATGAAGGGAGTGGTTCAATATAATCAACCTGCCACCATGTAGCTGGCTGGTCACCTCGGGGAATTGTGTCATATCAGGGGTTGAGTGTGAGTCTCTGTTGCTGGCAGATTGGGCACTCAGCAGTGGCTGTAGCCAGGTCAGCCTCAGTGAGGGGAAGTCCATGTTGTTGAGCCCATGCATAACCTTCATCCCTATCACCATGACCACTTTGTTCATGAGCCCATTGGGCAATGACAGGAGTTACTGGGGAAAGAGACTCATATCCACAGAATGAGTATCCACTTGATTATTAAAACTTTCCTCTGCTGAAGTCACCCTCGGGCATGCATTCACATGGGACACAAATATCTTCATGTTTTTAACCCATCAGAAAGGTCTAACCACATACCCCTTCCCCAGACCTCTTTGTCACTGTTTTCCAATTATGGTTTCCAAGTGCCTGACCATCCAGCCAGACCATTAGCAACAGCCCATTATAAT
The DNA here is from genome assembly GCA_004026745.1 of Myrmecophaga tridactyla. NCBI lineage: Eukaryota > Metazoa > Chordata > Mammalia > Pilosa > Myrmecophagidae > Myrmecophaga > Myrmecophaga tridactyla. Next base: position 49,211 of record PVIY010009804.1, on the reverse strand, counting down.
GAGTCAGTATACAAATACACCTCTGGCCAGTTCTCCTTCCAAGAAAAATGGACAACCAGGTGCAGTGCTTGAAGTTTTGCTCACTGGGAGGATTTCCCTTCGCCACTGTTCTTCAAGGACACCCCAGAAAGGGGTTGTAGTGCTGCAGCTGTCCATTTTCAGGTGGTACCTGCATATCATGCCAAATCATCTGTAAACCACTCCCAAGTTTCCTCTTCCTCTGTCAATTCACTGTAAGGAACTCCCAAAGAGGACCTAGCTTTGGTCTGGGAAAGAGAAGGTAATGTGGTAGCAGTACAGACCATGGGTATTTGGGCCACTTCTTCTTGTAACTTGCTTGTGCCTTCAGGACCTGCTCTATCACTATCTCATATATACCATTTCCATTTTATGATGGAGTGCTGCTGCACAACCCCAAATTTAAGGCTTTGTGGGTCAGACAACACGCAACTCATGATAGGCAACTCAGGTCTCATCAGAACTTGGGGGACCATAGTTAAGCATTCAGTCTCTACTAAGGCCCAGTAGCAGGCCAAAAGCTGTTTCACAAAAGGAGAGTAGTTATCTGCAGAATATGGTAAGGCTTTGCTCCAAAATCCTAAGGGTCTGCATTGTGACTCTCCTACAGGGGTCTGCCAAAGACTTCAGACAGCATCTCTATTTGTCCACTGACACTGACACTGCTGGATCATCTGGTCCAAATGGCAGAGCAGCTTGTATGGCAGCCTGGACCTGTCCCAGATCCTCCTCTTGTTCAGGTCCTCACTCAAAATTAACAGGTTTTCTGGTCACTTGATAAATGTGCCAGAGTAGCACACCCAAATGAGGAATGTATTGTTGCCCAAATCCAAGGAAACAAACTAGGCATTGTGCCTCTTTTTTGGTCATAGGAGGGGCCAGATGCAGCAACGTATCCTTCATCTTAGAAGAGATATCTCAACATGCCTCACACCACTGGACACCTAGAAATTTCACTAAGGTGAAAGACCCCTTTATCTTTGTTGGATTTATCTCCCATCCTCTGACACGCAAATGCCTTACCAATAAGTCTTGAGTAGTTGCTACTTCTTGCTCACTAGGCCCAATCAATATGATATCATCAATATAATAGACCATTGTGATATCTTGTAAGAGGGAGAAATGATCAAGTTCCCTGGAGAGAAGATTATGACATAGGGCTAGAGAGTTTATGTACCACTAAGATAGGGCAGTGAAAGTATACTGCTGACCTCGTGAGCTGAAAGCAAACTGTTTCTGGAGGGTCTTACTGACAGCTATTCAGAAAAAAGTGTTTTCCAGGTCAGTAGCTGCATAGCAGGTACCAGGCAATGTATTAATTTGCTTAAGCAATGATAGCATATCCATAACAGCAGATGCAATTGGAGTTACCACATAGTTGAGCTTAAAATAATCCACTGTCATCCTGCAAGACCCATTTGTTTTCTGCACAGGCCAAACAGGAGAGTGGAGTGGGGATTTGGTGGGAATTACCATGCTTGAGTCCTTCAAGTCCTTAAGAGAGGCAGTAATCTCTGCAATCCCTCTAGGAATCCAACATTGCTTCTGATTTACTATTTTACTAGGTAGGGGCTATTTTAGTGGCTTCCACTTGGCCTTTCCCACCATAATAGCTCTCACTCCATGAGTTAGAGAGCCAATATGGGGATTTTGCCTGTTGCTCAGTATGTCTACTCCAATTATGCATTCTGGAACTGGGGAAATAACTACAGAATGGGTCCAGGAGCCCACTGGACCCACTGTGAGATGTATCTCAGCTAAAACTCCATTGATCACCTGACCTCCATAAGCCACCACTCTGACTAGCACAGCAAAATGATGTTTTGGGCTAACAAGAATTAATGTCATTTCTGAACCAGTGCCTAATAATCCCTGAAATATCTGATCATTTTCTTTTCTGCAATGCACAGTTACCTTGGCAAAAGGCCATTGGTCTCCTTGGGGAAGGCTTGGAGGAAGATTAACAGTATCAATTTGTGGCAGTGTACCAGGGTCCTCCCTCAAAGGGACCTGGCCTCCCTCTCATTCAAGGGGCTCTGGATTGTAAACTGTCTGTTCTAGTTTGCTAGCTGCAGGAATGCAATATACCATAAATGGAATGACTTTTAAAAAGGGGAATTTAATAAGTTGCTAATTTACAGTTCTAAGGTCAAGAAAATGTCCCAATGAAAACAAGTCTATAGAAATGTTCAACCAAAGGCATTCATCCAGGGGAAGATAACTTGGATCAAGAAGGCTGATGAAGTTCAGGGTTTCTCTTTCAAGTGGAAAGGCACATGGCAAACACAGTCAGAGTTTCTCTCTCATCTGGAAAAGCATATGGTGAACATGGTCAGTGTTCCTCTCTCATCTGGAAGGACACATGGTGAGCATGGTGTCATCTGCTAGCTTCTTATCCTAGCTTCCTGTTTCATGAAGCTCCCCAGGAGGCATGTTCCTTCTTCATCTCCAAAGGTTGCTGGCTGGCAGACTATGCTTCACATGGCTATGTCGTTCTATTCTGCTCTCTCTGAATCTCTATCATTCTCCAGAATGTTTCTTCTTTTATAGGACTCCAGTAGCTTCTCAAAAGACCCACCCAAATGGGTGTAGACATGCCTCCAGTTAATCCAGTTTAACAACCACTCTTGATTAAATCATATCTCCTGGGACATGATCTGATTACTGGTTCAAACATTCAATACTGAATAGGAATTAGAAGAAATGGCTGCCTTTACAAAATGGGATTAGTATTAAAACATGGCTTTTCTAGGGGACATACAGCCTTTCAAACCAGCACACTATCTCAAGTCTGGAAATTGATTAAGGGTCCATGACTGTTTTTTAATTCGAGTGAGACTTCTGTTCTCATGACCTAGAACTCTTTTATACAGCTCAAACAAGAATTTAGTAGAATGTTTATCTATTGTACTTCTAGTTACCCCATGATTTACTAGCCAATGCCACAAGTCTCTGCAAGTCAGATTATTCTGACTCCTGCTTTGAATCTTCTGTCTATTATGATACCCACATCCACCTTGTATTTGGCATTTAAGTGCTGACACCTGGCTTCTGCCAACTCAGGATCCGATCATTGGGTTTAAGGATTCAAGCTCAGTGACAGCTTTTCTCATAGTAATATGTGACCTACAGAGAAGAGTAACTACAGAGCTCTTCAGGGATGATGGCAGTAGTCTCACAAATTTATTTCTTACCATTCTGGTAAAAGGTGCATCCTCTGGACATTCCTGGGGTGTAAGAGCAGGCTTTGCATGACAAATCCAGTCTAAATTCCAATCTCTCTAAGCCTCTGGATCCCCTCATCTACATTATATCAGGGCAGTTCTGGCATTTCAACCTCAGGTAATGTCAGTCACCTTTTAATCCATGTTTCAGCCAACCATCCAGTCAATGCCTTTTCTAACCCTTTGAGCTATATCATTTAATGCAGTATCTCTGCTTAGTGGGCCCATATCAATAAATTCAGACTGATCCAGCTTTATATTCCTGCATCAATACCTCACACCCTTAAAATCCATTGCCACATATATTCTCCTGATTTCTGTCTATATAAATTGGCAAACACATAATTCTTTTGAAGTATAACATACCTCCTCATGCGTGATACTTTATTCCTCATCTTTAGGGGCCTGTTGGGACTTTAGTATAGTTATAGGTCTGGAGTAAATGAGTTGGAGTGGGTCAAGAAATGAATTAGAAGTATCTTCCAAGCTATTTGCTTCAAGGAATTCATTTGTAGTTTCATTTGGTGAAACGGAGTTAATCTCTCTAGGACTAATCCCTTCAAGTGAAGATTCAGTGGCCAACTCCCAGAGAAGGCTGGAGTTGGGGCAGCTATGTCCTCTGGGAAGACTATTACAGGATTATATACAGAAGACCCATCATGACCTAGGCTTTCAACCTCTCCACCAACACTATTATCAATCCATATGTCGCCATCCCATTTTTCAGGGTCACTCCTTTCCAATCAAACTCTAATGGCAGACTCCATGAAAAATTGAGATTTCAGTTTATGTTGTAAAGTTGCTACTCTAACAATAAGATTCTGAGTCTGATTTTCAGAGATCTCAAGTCCACGGCTAAAGGAAATAAGACTTTCCTTCAGGACACTTGTAAAAATGTTTACATCTATCAGAGAGCACATAGGCTTCTCATTTGAAGACTTATACTCATCCTTTTCACTCATTAATGTATACAGTTTATCTAACAACTACCAACCAACATCTCTACACTTCCTATTTCTGCCAAACTCCATAAAGGTGTCAAAATCATTATCCCCCAGAGTCTGGCTTCATACAAGAGAAGCATTAGCAGATTTGAATGCTGATATTTTGAGTATCTCTTTTGCAAACTCACCCCATGGATTGGCAGTATCATTCTGATTACAGGAATCAGAGTCCTAAGTGCCTTTGAGTCTAGTCAGAGTAGAAAATCAATCATAAAAACCCATTTTTAAGATTCTGTTTCTTAAGAACCACCCCACTTCTGGTACCAAGCTGTATTAATTAGGGTTCTCTAGAGAAACAGAATCAACATGAAATATCCATAAATATAAAATTTATAAAAGTGCCTCATGTAACCATAGGAATGCAGATTCCAAAATCTGTAGAGCAGGCTGTGAAGCTTACGACTCCAATGGAGGATCTGGATGAACTCCACAGGAGAGGCTCACCGGCTGAAGCAGGAAGAAAGACTATCTCTTCTGAATCCTCCTCAAAAGCCTCCCACTGATTAGATAAATGGCATTTATTGCAGAAGAAAGTCCCCTCGGCTGATTACAAATGGAATCAGCTGTGGATGCAGCTGACATGATCATGATTTAATTTTATGAAATGTCTTCATAGCAACAGACAGGTCAGCACTTGGCCAACCAGACAAACGGGTACCACTACTTGGTCACATGAACCTGACCATGATAGTTCTATTGCACAGTCTGTATCCCTATTTTTATCTCCTGATGACAACTGTTCTTAACTGAAATTCTCCAAGTTCATTCATTAATGTTAGTTCATATCAGTAAGACCACACAATATTTGTTTTTTTTGTTTCTGGCTAATCTCACTCAGCATATTGTCCTCAAGATCCATCCACATTGTTACATGCTTCATGACTTTATTCTGTCTTACAACTGTGTAATATTCCATCATGTGTATGTACCAGAGTTTGTTTAGCCAATCATCTCTTGATGGACATTTGGGCTGTTTCCATCTCTTGGCAATTGTAAATAATGCTGCTATAAACACTGGTGTGCAAATGTTGATTTGTGCCCTTGCCCTCATGTCCTCTGAATAGATACCTAGCCATGGGATTACCAGCTCATAGGCAATTCTATACTTAGCTTCCTGAGGAACTGCTGAACTGCATTCCACAGTGGTTGCACCATTTTAAATTCCCACTAATAGTTGATAAGTGTGCCTCTTTCTCCATATCCTCTCCAGCACTTGTTATTTCTGTTTTATTGATAATGGCTATTTTAATGGGCAAAATATGATATTTCATTGTGGTTTTGATTTGTATTTCCCTAATAGCCAGGGAAATTGAGCATCTTTTCATATGCCTTTTAGTCATTTGCATTTCCCCTTCTGAGAAGTATCTGTTCATGTCTTTTGCCCATTTTGTAATTGGGTTGTCTGCTTTTTTTGTTGTTGAGTTGAGCAATCTCTTCATATATTCCGGATACTAGGCCCTTATCTGGTATGTCATTTCCAAATATCATCTCCAGTTGTGTAGGCTGTCTTTTTACTTTCTTGAGAAAGTTCTTTGATGTACAAGAGTGTGAAATTTTGAGGAGTTCCCATTATCTATTTCTTTCTTCCATATTCATGATTTGGGTGTAAGATCTAGGAAACCACCTTCTATACCATGTTTTATAAGATATTTCCCTACAATTTCTTCCAAAAGTTTTATGATCTTAGATCTAATGTTTAGGTCTTCAATCCATTTTTATTTAATTTTTGTATTAAATTTTGTGAAATATGGATCTTCTTTCATTCTTTTGCATGTGGATATCCAGTTCTCCAAGCACCATTTACTGAAGAGATTATTCTGTCCCAGGTGAACTGGTTTGACTGCCTTAACAAAGATCAATTGTCCATAGATGAGACACTCTATATCTGAGCACTCTATTCAATTCCATAGGTCAGTATGTCTATCTTTATGCCAGTTCCATGCTGTTTTGAACTCTGTATCATGCCTTAAATGCAGGTAGTGTGAGACCTCTGACTTCATTTTTCTTTCTCAGGCTATTTTTAGCTATTCAGAGCACTCTGCCCTTCCAGATAGATTTGATTATTGATTTTTCTATTTCTGCAAAGTAAGTTTTTGGGGTTTTAATTGGTATTGCATTGAATCTGTAAATCAATTTAGGTAGAATTGACATCTTAACTATATTTAGTCTTCCAATCCATGAACAAAGTATGCCCTTCCATTTATTTAGGTCTTCTATGATTTCTTTTAGCAATTTCTTGTAGTTTTCTTTGCATAGTCTTTTGTAACCTTAGCTAAATTTATTCCTAATTATTTTATTCTTTTGGTTGCAATTGCAAATAGACTTTTTTTCTTGATTGCCCTCTCATATTGCTTATCACTAATGTATAGAAACACTCTGTATTTTTGAGTGTTGATTTTATAACCTGCCAGTTTGCTCTACTCTTTATTAGCTCTAGTAATTTTTCTGTGGATTTTTCAGGGTTTTTGCACTGGTTTGAAAGGATGCATGCTCCTTAGAAAAGCCATGCTTTAATCAAAATCCCATTTCATAAAGGTAGACTAATCCCTATTCAATACTGTTTGTTTGAAACTGTAATCAGATCATCTCCTTAGATGATGTGATTTAGTCAAGAGTGGTTGTTAAGCTGGATTAGGTGACAACATGTTTCCACACATTTGGGTGGGTCTTGATTGGTTTACTAGAGTCCTATAAAAGAGGAAACATTTTGGAGAATGGGAGATTCAAAGAGAGCAGAGAATGCTGCAGCACCACGAAGCAGAGAGTCCACCAGCCAGTGACCTTTGGAGATGAAGAAGGAAAATGCCTCCCGGGGAGGTTCATCTTTCCTTTATGATCCAAGAAAGTGTTTTGTGTGATTTCAATCTTTTTAAATTTATTGAGACTTGCTTTGTGACCCACCATATGGTCTATCCTTGAGAATGATCCTTGAGCACTTGAGAGAAAAGTGTACACTGCTGTTGTGGGGGGTAATGTTCTACAAATGTCTGTTAAGTCTAGTTCATTTATTGTATTATTCAAATTCTGTTTCTTTTTTGATCCTCTCTCTAGATGATCTGTCCATTGATGGTAGCAGGGAATTGAAGTCTCCAACTATTATGGTAGATTTGTCTATTTGTCTTTTCAGTGTCTGCAGTATTTGCCTCATGTATTTTGGAGCACTCTAGTTCAGTGAATAAATATTTACAATTGTTATATCTTCTTATTGAATTGTTCATTTTATTAATACATAGTGTCCTTCTTTGTCTCTTTTAATTGTTTTACATTTGAAGTCTAATTTATTGGATATTAGTATAGCTACTCCTACTATTTTCTGATTGTTATTTGCATGAAAAATCTTTTCCCAACCTTTCACTTTCAATCTATGTTTTTCCTTGGGTCTAAAATGCATCTTCTCTAGATAACATATGATGGGTCCTGTTTTTTAATCCTTTCAGTGAGTCTATGTCTTTTGATTGGGGGAGTTTAATCCATTAACATTTAGTGTTATCACTGTTAAGGGCAGTAATTTCTTCTACCATTTTGTGTTTTGAATTTTATATAACAAATCTATTTTTTCCTCTTTTTACCTTTACTGATAGTCTTCATTTCTACACTCTTCTCCACACCTCTCTCTCCTGTGTTTTCCTATCTGTCTCTAGTGCTCCCTTTAGTATTTCTTGCAGAGCCAGTCTCTTGGCCACACATTCTCTCAGTGATATTTTTGTCTGAAAATTTCAATTTTCCCCTCATTTCTGAAGGACAGTTTTGCTGGATGTAGAACCCTTGGTTGGCAGTTTTTCTCTTTTAGAATCTTAAATATATCATACTACTGTCTTCTCACCTGTATAATTTCTGCTGAGACATCGACAGATAGTTTAATTGGACTTCACTTGTATGTGATGGATTGCTTTTCTCTTGCTGCTTTCAAAATGCTCTCTTTCTGTTTCACATCTGACATTCTGACTTGCAAGTATCTTGGAGTATGTCTATTTGGGTCTACTCTGTTTGGGGTAAGGTGCACTTCTTGGATCTGTAATTTTAAGTCTTTCATAAGAGTTGGGAAATTTTCAGTGATAATTTCCTCTGTTAGTCTTTTTCCTCCTTTGCCCTTTCTTCTCCTTCTGGGACACCCACAACATGTATATTCATGTGCTTTGTGTTGTCCTTCAATTCCCTGAGTCCCTGCTCATATTTTTCCATTCTTTTCCCTATACTTTCTTTTGCTTATTGGATTTTGGATGCCCCATGCTTCAGTTCACTAATCTTATCTTCTGCTTCCTTAAATCTAACATTGTAGGTTTCCATTGATTTTTTTTTCATCTCTTCTATTGTGCCTTTAATTCCCATAAGTTCTGTGATTTGTTTTTTCAGACTTTTTATTTCTTCTTCTTGTTCACCCATTGCCTTCTTTATATCTCCCCTCAGTTCACTGATTTGATTTTTGATGAGATTTTCCATATCTGAACATCCTGAATTAATTGTTTCAACTCCTATATCTCATTTGAATTGTTGGGTTGTTCCTTTGAGAAGTCATATCTTTGAATTTCCTCGCATAATTCATTATTTTTTCCTGTTGTCTAGGCATTTAATTTCCTTAATTAGTTTATTGTGGAGATTGTTTTCACTCTTTCACCTAGTATTTTCTTGCTGGATGGCTTTGTTCTCTATCTGTTCTTTGGCATTCAGTTCAGCTTATTCTAGACCTCTAGCATTGGTTATGTTTAACAGATCAGAAGTTCTCAGTTCTTGTTTTCTTGTTTCTTGCCCTTCTTGTATGATGGCTTATATTTTCCTTAGGAGGCTCTACTTAAAGTATTATAGACCCAAGTAAAATTTTTCTAGACCAGACTGGCCTCCTCTCAGGAGGAAAGAGTCGCTTGCATCAGTTTTCCCTGAGGGTGAGACTCAGCAGATTGATAGACTTTCCTATGAAGCCTCTAGACTCTGTGTTTTTCCTTATCCTGCCCAGTATGTGGTGCTTGTCTGCCGGCAGATCCCCCAAGCATACTCTTCCTGCTGGGGGCATGGTTGAGACAGAGGAGAGGTTGCATGTTCACTTTGATTGCTTCAACTTTCCACTCCCTGGGGTCTGAATTCCTTGAGGGAGGGATTCCACCTTAGCTGGACCCTACCCCTCTCCTGGGGAAGACACAGCTTCCAGGGAATTATTTCCTTTCACCTGAGCAGCTCTTTGTCACTCAGCCAAGCTTAATTTTGCCCTTTCCTGGGGCAGTTGGAGCCTGAGAGCAGTTAAGCAGCAGAAACAAAGAAAAAAAGAATCCTTTTCAGAGTAGGACCTCCCATTACTCGCGTTTGTTAATAAAGAGCTTAAGTTGGCACATTGCTCTATGTATCTCCAGGTCCTATGTGCCCCACCCCCTTTTTCTTAGAGTCCAGAACTTTTCAAGTATTTTGTGCTGTCCAATCCAAAAAAGTTCTATTTTTTTTTTCCCCATCAGCCATGTCCCTTCTATGCTGGGGCAAAAACTAGTAACTTTAACTTTTATTTGAAGTTTAACTGAGCTGGGGGCCTATTTTTAGTAGTCAGGCTTTGTTAATTAATTCCACAATTGGAGCTTGGTTGAGCTCAGCCCCTTGTTGTTAGTAAATTCTCTTTCACTTCCTTCTAGGAAATAGCCTGTGGGGGAGGGACACCAGCATTTGCAGCTTGGGGAATTCTGTTCTGAGTGGGATTGCAGTTGGTCCAGCTTGTCCAGACTGGTGTAGCTGTGTGTCTGGTCACTGACGTGGCCCCAGAAGTTGTTCTGTACTGTTCCTGGCTATGTATTAGCTGCTCTGGAGGATGAGCTAAATTCCATACTTCACTAAGCCACCACCTTGGAACCTCTCCACAAAGTGCAAACCAATAGCTCTTCAGTCCAAAAATCACTACAAAAATAACAGATGTACATCATGATCAGTGGTCAATCAAATCACTTCTTTCAACATCTGTTGGGGATTGGTCCCTGCACATCTGTGATTCAGTTCATACAAAGACAGCAAAACATCTAGTTGGGTTCCTTTCTTGTCTCACATTGATTTTTATTAACCCATCTTTAAAACTTAACCATTTTAAAAAATGGATAATTGAAAGAGGGAATTATACAAGCAAGAAGAAGGGGCAGCAAATAAAGAAATCATTGGATGTAAAATTAGAATCATAAGGTAAATGAAACTAAAAATGATTACTAACATATGTAAAGTGTGTGGTGGTTTGAAGCTATATGTACCCAAGAAAAGCAAATTCTTAAGTTTAGTTCATTCCTGTGGATTTGAACCCATGGTAAGCAGAACTTTTTGATGAGTTACATCAGCTAAAGTGTGACCTACATCCATCAGGACAGGTCTTAGTCCTCTTACTTGAGTACTTTATAAGAGAGTGAAGTTCAGACTTGGGAGAAAGAAAGCTACAGGAAGCAAGAAACTGCATCAAAGGAACTCAGAAGAGATGAAAGAGATCAGGAGATGCCACCATGTACCGTGCCATGTGAAAGAGGAGCTAAGGATCCCTGGATGCCAGCCACAGAATGCCACAGTCTCTGGCAATAAAGCATAGCCTTGATGATGCCTTGATTTGGACATTTTCCCAGACTCAAAAACATGAGCAAATAAATTCTCCTTGTTTAAGCCAAACTATTTCATGATATTTGCTTGAGCAACCTAGGAAACTAAAAAAAAATATATGTTTGAGACAAAAAAAAATGACAAGTTCCCAGAGGAAGAAATGCTGGCAAAAAAAAAAAAATCATATTAAAAGAAACCCCCAGAGATAGTTCATAACCTTGAAAGCACAAAGGATAAAAAGCTGGAAATTAACCCAAACTTAAAAAGAAGAATGTCAATTTGTCAAGTCATAGAAATGACACTCATAGAAAAGACACTATATCATTTAATTATACAAAATTATTAGAAGGCAGGCAATGTCCAAACTAGTCTTGATAAGAATATTAAACACTTTGATTCCCCAATGTTTTAAATGTTTTAAATTAGAATGTACTAAATAAATGTTTATTTTGCTTTTTTAAAAAATTTTATCTTCTACATTTGTATCCATGGTAAGAGAGTTCTCAATTGCAAAAAATAAAAGTTATGAAACAATGGTAAATTTTCCTATAGATTAATACCACTTTGCATGGTTTTAGATTACATGGTCATTTTTACAGTTCTGAATTGTCAGCAAGGTGAGAATAGCCTGTATTCAATGAAAGTTTGCCACAATTTACTGGCACAGTTTTATTTATATCACTATTATCTAGTTTGGCTATTTTAGTTTTTTTTTTCCTCCATTTTTTAATTTATAGATTTGCAAAGGGTTTTGCTAAATATGATATCAATTCTTTTCTACTAAAATAGTAAAACATATTTCTCTTATTTTGTAGCTTGTATTTGAACTTGAGTATGATATTTTTATTTTTATAATTTTTTGGCTTTTAACAAAGGAAATTTATTGCATTATAAGTTTATAGTTCTAAGGCTGTGAAAATGTCCAACTTAAGGCACCAACAAGATATTACCTTCATTAAGAAAGAAGATGCCATCCAGAAATCCTCTGTCAGCTGGGAAGGCATGTGGTTGACATCTGCTAGTCCCTTACTCCTGGGTTCTGCCACTTTCAGCCTCTGTTTCCTGTAGGCATTCCTCACTTGACTTCTCCAGGGCTGGGTTTCAACTCTGGGCTTCCCTTGGCTCTCTCTAGGTTCTGGCTTGCGTAGCCTCTCCTGAGAAGGCACATGGAAGCGTCTGCTAGGCCTTGTATCTCCAAATGTCTGGGTCTCGAGTTGGGTCTGTTGGCTCTGTCACTTCTGTTCTTTCTACAAGCATCTGCATCTGTGGTTTCTCCAAACATTTCTTCCTTTAAAGGACTCTAGAAAACTGATCAAGACTCACCTTGAATGAATGGAATCACATTTCCATTTAATCAAAAGGCCATTCCACAATTGGATGTGTCACATCTCCATGGAAGTAATCTAAGGAAAAGGATAAACCCACACAACTCTGTGTGTGACATCTCCATGGAAATAACCCAATCTAAGTTTCCTACTCTAAACAATAGAATTGGCCCACAAGATTGGGTCAGGAATAAAGCTTGGCTTTTCTGTGGTATATAATAGTTTCAAACCAGCACTTTTCACCCTCTAGAACCCAAACAAAAGACATTTTCTTTTCATATACAAAATATATTCACTCCATCACAATACCACAAAAACCTTAAACCATTTCAGTAATAATACAAATATCATACAAAGTAAAAAACCATACAAAATATCATCAAAGTCAATTACAGGCATGATCTGTCCTAAAGCAAAAAAAATCTTCTCTGGCTCTGGGCCTGTGAAACTCAGAACAAATTATCTGCTGACAATATAAAAAGAAGAGACAGTCATAGGATACATGTTTCCATTGCCACAGGGAGAAGTCAAAAGGTAAACAAGTGTCACCAGACCCAGAAAATCTACACGGCAAATTCCATTAGATTTCACAGTCTGAGAGTCATTCATCCTGGGGGCTTTAGAAAGCAGCAGTTCCAGCTTTTTCAAGGGCCTAGACAATGGCTTTACTTTTCTCCAAGCCCTGGGGTGAAAGTTGCAAGACTGGGACACATTGGAGGGACCATCTTTCTCTCAGTTCCACCCTCTCCAAGCTTTGGGACAGCACTTGGGTTAGCTGCCATCTCCAAAACACATGCTCAACCCCTCCAGAACAATGAGGTTGCAGTTAGACTTCCTCCAATTCCTGGTTTATAAACTCTACCCTCTCTGAGGCCTGGGGTGCCAAAACTCTTCTTGACCATTGAGTCAGAAAGCCCTCTGCCTTCAGGGCACACTCACTGTCCCCATGTACGTGGGTAGGTCTGTTATCATGGCCCAAAGCTTCTTAGCTTCAGACCTTAGCTTCCATGGTTCTGCCTCTGAAGTCATTTTTCCTTCAATTTGTCCCTTTCAGTCCAGACTGGCAATGGTTCCATTTATTCAGATTCCACAACACTCTTGTTGGTTTTCAATATAGTATACTAGGATCATACCCATCGGATGATAGACTTTCCACAAATCCTTTTGGGATAACTCCATCTCCACTTTATCTTGTCCTACAATGGCTGACTGCTTCCATGTTTGTTTAAGTCTTCATGTGACCGATTCAGTGGGGGTCTCACTTTCTGAAGCTGAGGTTTTCCAGACCATTAATTTCTGTTTTCTTTGTACCCAAGAATTCAGTTCTCAACTTACCTCTTTCCTGTCACATTTTACTATAAGCTGCAAGGTGCAGCTAGGTTGTGTTTTAACATTTAGTTTGGAAATAATTTCAGCCAAGTATACTGGCTCACCACTTTTAAATTCTAATTTCCACAACGGCAGTACTCAATTTGGCCAAACATCTGCTATCTTAAAACAAGGGCCATCTACCTTCCAGTTTGCAATGACAGATTCCTCATTTCTGTCTACAGCCTCATAGGAGGTATTGTTAGAGTCCATATTTCTACCACTAGTCTCTTAATAGCATTCTAGGCTTTCTCTAACAAGATCCCGACAACTCTTCCAGAATTTTCCCCTTATCCATTTAAAAGGTCATTCCAACATCTTCAGTCTTTGCAAACCACAGCAGCAACACCCCATTTCTCTGGTACTAAAATCTGCTTTGGTTTGCTAATGCTGCTAGAATGCATTATACCAGAAATGGAACAGCTTTTTAAAAGGGAATTTATTGTATTACAAATTTACAGCTTTAAGGCTGTGAAAATGTCCAAATTAAGGCACAACAAGAGGTTACCTTCACTCAAGAAAGACTGATGCCAACCAGAAATCTTCTGTCAGCCCTGGAAGGCATGTGGATGGCATCTGCTGGTCTCTTGCTCCAGGACTCCACTGCTTTCAACTTCTGTTTCCTGTAGCATTCCTCACTTGGCTTCTTCAGGACTGGGCTTCGTCTCCTGGTTTCTCTTGTCTCTCTGCAATTTCTGGCTTGCTTAGTATCTCATGGGAAGGCATATGCAAACCTCTGCTGGGCCCTGCATCTCCAAATGACTGGGCCTCATTGGCTCTGTTGCTTCTGTTCTCCAAGACTCTGTGTCTCAGTATTTTTATTTTTCATATATAAATCAAAACCTTGTAATTAGTGAAGTCGTCCGGCCTTTCCTTTTTAGCTTCTGGACTAGTATACTAGTTTAAATAGCCTTTGAGAACTTGGTTAACTTCTCAATTTTAGTTTTATTATATGTTTTTTTTATATTTTATACAGTTTTCATGAGAATTATATGTGTGTATGTCTTAAGTCTTACAACACAGACATCTGCATAGGAAGAATTATGAATTTTTTTTAATTAACAAGTACAAGGAAGTCTATTAGAAGATGAGTTACAGCAATAAAGACAAACTGGTTGTCTTTAGAAAGCTCATACTCTCATGACAGAAAAATAAAGGTTTAGTAATAGTGATATTGGTTAGGATAAAGGTAAACATAAGAGTGAAAAGTGCATCCCTGAATGTAAAATAAACCGTACTGGTGGCACCAGAGAAACAATTTCAAAAGGGGTCACATTCATACTAAAATGAACATTAAGGAAGACATTTAAATAGTGACACCAGGATGTGCAAAAAAAGAATTAAAAGTACATGTAAGAAAGAATGGCTGGAATAGACTGGAATATCTAGATGTTTGAAGGTAAAGCTGTAAAAGAAAGTGAGGAGCACAATATAAAGAGTCAAGCAAATCATGATGGAAATAATTGAAAGATATCAAACAGAAGGTTGTCATAAACATATTTACAATTTAAAATAAATAACCTAGAAGTAGAAAGGAGACTGGTTTAAGAAGAAACAAGGCTTACAGAAAAACTAAAATGTAAGTGGCAGTGGGAAGTGGAATGATGCCAGTGGTGATAGTTACTTGGGAAAGGGAAAGAATTTTGGAGATATTAAGGAAGTAGAATTTAGAGACTGGGTTACTTGAAGGGGTGTTTTGGGTAAAGAAGAGGCTACATTTAAAAGTGAATTCCTAAGGGGAAAAATCTGATTATGGACTTTAATAACATCCAATTTTGTTCACTTAAGACCCTTGTTTATTTTTGAATATGGCAAAGTTTATTAAAACTAGGTTTAAAAATATCTTTTACTTCAACTATATACCTATATTTTTAGCGAGTTGATCATACTTCCTGTGAAGATAATCCATAGGAATTTTTTATAAAAGTGATGAATTACATAACAGTGCTTTAAATCCAAAGATTCAACTTCTGTAATAAAGACATTTTCAGCTCTTAACATTTCCAGCATCCTTTTCATGAGGACACCTAAGAGAAACTAATGTCTGATTTAAGTAGGAAGTTTAGTGTACTTCTACTTGCAGCTGTTTTGTTTGTATCTCATGAACATTGTAAATTTTATGAATTACAACTTTTTCATTTATAAGTTGGATCTATTTTGTGGTTTATCTATGGTACACTTGTGGGTTATTATGACATTTTTTTCTTTATTGAGTTCATGCTGTTCCTACATTTTTTTTACTGAAAAGATAATTTTATCTTTTCATTTTATGCTCCCTTGTAAGATATCTTAAATCATTGTGAGAACAGTATGTGACATGCATAATAGATAAAAATCATTCTCATAACCTGATTCTTGATGCATTGGGAAATTTATTTTCTTTTCATTTAAAGATTGAAGTCCTACCTCTCCATTCCCTACATTCTGTAAAATCACTCTATATAGGATCAGTTTCTAAGGAGCTGATGCTTTGAACCTATACAAATTTCATAGAAAACTGAGGCATACAGCTAAAATTTATCTAGTCCCTGCCTAAAGCTATGTCCTAAAAAATGATGATGGCTTTTGACAAATGTGAAAGGAGTACAGCCACTAGAAGTGCTCAATTACTGCAGTCAGACATTCTGTGTATTTGGGCAGTGAGCTAAACCTCCCAGTTAATGTTCAGCTTCCAATATAAAGTATGGGCTAGAAAAAACAGTCTCACTGATACCCAATGCCTGACATTCCCCAACTTAGTATTACTAAACTCTCCTTACAACACCTTACTGGGAATTTCAATTCATTATGTTATGGAGGAATGATCTAATTCAAAGGTTTTTCTGCTTTGATATCTATCTTTAAAAACCATATTTCTTATATCTATTCTCTAGCTGCATAGAAAGGAAAAAAGAACATATTTGACAGGTTTTGAAGGAAAATTGATGGTGTTGGACAAAATCATATAGTTTTGAACTACAGCATAAAATGACAAATCTATTTCATGGTATCTTTTTCTCTCTTATTTACTTGGCCATAAAATGCATTTAATTCATATAAATGCACATATTGAAAAAAATTTAGGCTGCATTTTGATATATCAGTGATTAGGGATTAATATTTGGGACAATGGGAAAAGTTTGAGTAATGGAGGATGATGATGGTAGCACAACATTGTGAACCAAATTAGCAGCACTGAATTATATATTTGAATGTGGTTAAGGGGAAATTTTAGGTTATATGTATGGCATTAGGATAAAATTTCTTAAAAAATATCATGGAATGAACAACATAGTGTACTAAAGTCAGTGGACTAAAGTCAGCAGTAGATCTATAACAGTGTGCTTTTAGCAATTGTAGCAAATGTACCACACCAATGCAAGGTAATAATAATAGTGTGGTATATCGGACTCCTGTATCGTGTGCATGATTGTTCTGTAAACCCACACCTCTAATAAAAATAAATGCATAAAATAAAAATTAAAACAAATGAAATTTAAAAGTATGCAACTTCAAAACAAGATGTATTTTGTGTGATTGAAGGGGGAGCAAGGCTAAACTAACGGGACTTGTGACATTTTTTTTTCCACTCTTCTTTCTTTTAGACAGAAGTCCCTTCATATTTAATCCTCTGTCTGTAAAAGGTGCTGAGAGACTGAATAAATTGGAAATACATTCTATTCTTAGCCATAGAGCTTGCTAAGCTTGATTCTCTTAATTAAGCATTTAAATCAATGAAATAAATTATTTAGATGTCTGGCATATTGCATTCTTTATGTCAAAATGCAATTTCTCATTATTTTCTGACACATCAAAAACTCTATATGAATTGATGTGACTTGTATATGAGCATACTATTTTATTGTAGAAACAAATATAATAATTTAATCAAATCTCTGCAAATGGATTCTGGTATTTTTATAGAAGTGGAGGATCATATAAATTAAAATCCCCCTCTTCATCAGAAGTAACTTGGTCAAAAAAAGTCTTCAGAGGTTTGGGTTCTTTTTATTATTAGGTCAATTGCTAACATCAATATATAGGAAAAATGCTCAATTTTCTAATTTCAACATCTCTATGTTTTATATCAACCCTAACAGTTCTAAAATAATGTTATAAAGATTAAATCAAAACTCAGAATTTTTGAGATGTTGTGTAAGAATTCTAAGACATAGTGACTTGAATAGGTGTTACACTCCTCTGACCCCAACTCTGTAATATTCGCCTCTTATCATCTAAGCATGTGTCTTGATCCATGGGCAGGTGGGTGCAGCTGAGTCAAGGAGGAAACTGGTAAAGAATATCCTCATTAAGATGCCGGAAATGAACCAGAGAGCAGAGCATCTACATACAATTTGACCTTGGCTCTCCACAGAAGCCAAGAAAAGTGTGTGACTATTTCCCCACCCATCCCCTACAAAAAAATCCAAAGGTAGTGTGCTTGTGAGCTGAATGCATCCTGCTTTGAGTATGTGAGAGTGTTGGGACAGTATAGCAGAGGGCTGACAATCTGCCTTTTAATATAAGGCTGCAGGTTCAAACTTCATTGCTGTTTACACAGGGTCCAATTGTGAGTGATGCTTTCACAACCAGACCTGAATTTCTAGGAAATCAGAAGAAACCTAAAAGCCTACCTTAGGCAACCCAATAGCCAAAGAAAGGATAATCACACAGGATAATCAGAATATACATACTGAAATGGAAAGATTTAATGAGAAGTGAGCAACTGAATTAAAACAAGAAAAAACAGAAACATAAGATAGGTGAGCAGTACTAAAATCCAAACTTTAAACTAGAACAAAGAAAAAGCAATAATTAAAAATAAGAAAACAAAAAAGCCATTTACAATTTAGGAAAATAATTTAATCTAAAGTTTCATTTTAAGAATAAAAGGACTGGATTTTGTTGAGATTCAACTATGATATTGAAAACAAAGGTCAGCAAACTTTTCTGTCAAAAGTTACACAAAAATACTTTTGACTTTGTGGGCCACATATGTTATTTATCACGATTATTCAATTCTGCAATTATAACACAAAAGTAGTAACGCCAGTATAGCTGTGTTTTGATAAAACTTCATTTGCAAAAGCACGTGAGAGTCTGGAAGAGCCACAAACCTTATACTTGGTTGAACTCAGAATATCAAGTGCAAGGAATTCTCAAATTATAGAACAATAAAATGGAAATTATGAAAGAAAAGTTAATAGAATTTAAGGGCAGATACAGGAGAATTAAAATGTAAATAACAGACGACCTAGAGGAAATGAATATGTATTTGGAAACAGAATTCCTGATATAAGCAAGTTGTTCAACTGAACCTGTAAATCAAACAGACTAGAAAAATTCATCAATTCCCACACTAGACTGTAAAAAATGACAGAAACCTAGCATGCTTGGTTAAAATTCTTGATGACTGAAGAAAAGGAATCTCTTAAAAGTTTCCTGTAGCACAAACCAGTTACTCACAAGGAAAAAAATAATAATCTGACATCAAACTACTCCATGTCACACTGGAAACTATCATTTAATAAACATTATGAAATGAGGATTTCTATGCAATAATCTCATATTGGTCAAGCTGAAACTGACCTATCAGAGTCAAAGAAAGATTTTCAAAGATATGCAAAACCCTAGGTATATTACTAAAGAAAAATGCATGAGAAAATACTCAACTCAAACAGCAAATGAACAATATCTTATGATGGGAGAGATAGAGAAGTGGACACTGGCAAGAGCTGAGAGACAATCCTTTCTGGTCTCACATTTCATGCCAGCAGAAAAGAATCACTGCTGGCATTTTTTCCTAGATTATCTTTTCAAATATTCCTGTATAGCAACAAACTTTGAAAGACAGATAGTGTCTCCCTATAGAGCTGGTTCTGATTTGTTCACTCTCCAGTTACACAATAATATAATGAAGTTAATAATCTTTATATGTATACTACATATATGTGTGCATATATGTGTATATAATGATAAAGGTAATATCTACCTTCAGAACAAAGTTAAGGAAGGTATGCTTGAAAAAATATTCGGGTTTCTTAAGTTTGAGTTTCCTCAGCTGTAACTCAAATTTACTGTGTGTGTAGCACCCCACTGGGCCATTCCATGTAAACCCCACAAGATTTGGGATGCAAGAGGAACTGACATGAAACCCATGCTGCCTACTGTGCCATTAGTTTTGGAGTCCTTTGTCACTGTCATGAGAGTAAAACATCAGTTGTTGTCTGTGAGTGAAAATTCATAGATATTTTTGCAAAGATATTTAATGAAAAACATTCATAGTAGAGAAAACTAGGTAAAAATGAAAGCCAATTAACTAAGTAATTGACTGAATAAATTATAGTATATCCACAAAATGTAGTGCAATTTTAAAAATAAGTGAATTGGAACAAGACGATCTAGAGTTCCCAAGAGGCACACAGAAAAAACATGCATTACTACATCTCATTTTCTTAAACCAACATAAACCAATGACAATTAGTTGAGTATATATGTGTGTGTGAAGTATCTAGAAAAATATGGATACACACACAGTAGGTTATAATTTACTCAGAGGGAAAAAATAGTAGCTTTCATTAATATTCGGGGAAGGCACAAGAAAAGAGGAAGGGACAGTCACAGAAAGCAAAAATGATTAATCAAGTCCAAAAAGAAAGTATTACATAAACCTTAATTTATAGTATTAGCATAAGTACTTGTATCAAATTGATTTTGTTCATCCTACCTTTGCTAATCATATCATTTACATTAAACAGCCACATGAAGATTGACACGCTGGAATTCCAGGAAGATTAGAAGATGGATATTAGGGCAAGAAAAGTCTCAGCAATCATGCGAGCCAGTCATTTTGTTATAGACATGAGGGAACTATAATGCACAGTGCTGTGCAGAGTGTGAGCCGATCCAAAGTATATTAAAAGACAATGCAAAATAGTTTTACATAGGATTAAAAAAACATATAAATGAAACCAGACTCACTCAGTGTTATTATGCCAGTTCAATGTGTACATGACAAGCCTGGTTATTCAGATTTATTTTTCTTCCAGATCAGTGGAAAAGAGTTCACAATAAAAATCAAAACAACAGGAGACAGCACTGTAGAACATGCACTTAGAAGATGCATGTCCTTTCTATTTCTGAGATAGTGCCCTAGATGTTGTATCTGCTCACAGCTCCTTGGGGTTCTCTTTAAGTTCATATCCTGTACTTGACCTATTTTTTTCCTACTCTAGCATATGTGATGCAGTTTTTCTTATATATGAGTTTGCTGAAAACAAGATTGAAAAAAAGGAACCAACCTCCAATCATTTAATATGATTTAGATTTTATATTTTCTTACTTGTAAATTATGAAAAATAACTTTTATTACTAAAAGGATAGCACACAAAAACAAATACCAGTCTTTGATGACTTTCACAGAATTTTGGTGCCTTACATTGCATTATCTCCTTCTCAACATAATGTGATCATTTATTTATCGTTCTTGAAGTTAACCCAAGTATAGATCATAAAGTAACTTTGGGAATTTCCATATGAAGGTGAGAGCGTGCATGGAAGTGTGTATGTGTGTGCTTGTGTGTGTGTGTGCAAGCACAACATTGAGTTGCATGTTCATTTAGTTTATTTTTATTGTTTTCATCAGAAATGGAAGACTGTTGTTCAAGATGACCTCTGACCACTCCTTTAATGGAAGTCAGTCTTGTTTGCTACTTCAACAGTTAGAAAGCAAAAAAAAACAAAAACAGGTGAACTCAGCTTTGCTGGAATTTTGGTAGCAGAGGACACCATATTGATTAACATTGTAAGTATGTTGGGGAAGAAGTTGGTTTAGTCATAGAATACAAGAGACTTAGGGGGAAATTCAAACATAGCCATGTTCTTTAGATTTTATAGAGATATTTCTTTTGTCTAAGAAGACTAAGTACTAAAACTGAGTACGAAGTATTCAGAGGTGTTTAGAACAAATTCCTTTTATTATTTTTGTTGTTGTTGTCAATCTATTTCAGGTAAATAGAATTTAGACTAAAAAAGAATAAGTAGAATGATACAAATATATTCTCCTCATTATGTAGAAAGGAAATACAATGCATTAGAACTCTTAATCTGCTTGAGGCTTAATTGCAATCCTACTAGCTAGCGCTTTATGTTTGGACAAGATTTTAATCTCCCTCTTACACAATTTTCTCATTAAATGAGTATAATAAAATGATCTGAGCACAGTGCTATTGTGAAGATTAGATAATATATAAGTAAAGATCTTGTAAAAATCTTTACACAAAGTAAAGTGTCAAATAAATGTCATTTATTATTATTATTTTGATTTTGTAAATATATGACAATTTCCTGCATCACTCATGGCAAGCACTAATGTGTGGTAATAATTATTACTGCATTTAGTTTTGCTATTTCATTTCAAACACACATAATTAATATACATTTTCTAAGGATAATTATATGAGCTGACCAAACCCATGCTTTAATGCTTCTGGAAAATAGCAAGTTATTTATTAACAATGAGATTTAGGTGAAGAAATGAGAGTTAATAAAAGGTGTAATAAGTACAATTAAGATTTTTTAAGTACCTATACTTCTGTAAGTTACAAATCTAGGCGAGGCTCTCAGGACACCACCTTAAGAGATTCAAGTACTCTAAGCTCTGGGCTTTCATTACTTTATGTTCAAGGTAGAGGTCACTTCAGATGCAGGTTTCAGTTCTCCTACCACTCCAACAGAAGCTATTTCCTGAAGATATTAAATCTTTGCTCATTCATACATGGGTAGTTGAGTCTATGGTGGTCCTTGGCTAATGCACAGATATCTGTACCACATTCAACTAACATATACTTAGATATTGAGGTAACTGCAATTTTGAATCTGCAACTCTCTTCATCCAATTCAAATCATAATTAATATGTAAGGAAAAATTGGGAAACTCCTGAATTCTGAAATATTAACATGAAAATTTGCTGGATTTTCCCTGATTTTTTGGTTATGCAACCATCATCAAAAGAGACTTTAGAAATGATACAGACCTCTGCCTTTGCCCTGAAATAAGTCTAGGACAATCTTTAATTCATGACAAAAATTTACTGATCAAGTATTTTGATTCTTCAATTTTGATAATTTTTACACTTGATTTCTTTTTTTAGGACTTAAGGTTTCCTTTGTACTCATGAATGGGAAGAAATCCAAGATTTGGATATATTATCCCTCACTAAGAGTTCTTATTTTATTATTGCTCTTATGAATCCCAAACTGATAAAGGTTGAGGGGGAAATCTCTATAGAATCCCCCCACATATATCAAGGGTCCTTAACTTCCTCTGTAATGAACTTCTCCCTATCCTTAACCTATAGGAAGAAGTACAGGTAAAGATACCCTCATCTCCCAACACCCACCTCCACATCCTTATCAGGGAACTGTCAAAAAGTTAAGAATCAAGGATTACTTCTGCCTCCTACCTGATCTAAAAAGGTTATAAAAGTTGGAGCTGAATAAGGCTCTTTCATCAACTGCTCTCTAGCCAGCTGAAAGAAAATATTAGACTGTCACCATGAGGGACCAGAAGGAGGCCGAAAGAGTGCTTACTACTTCCTTCACTTCCATCAATTCCTCCAGGCATTGTAGGATTACATCCTAGTTCCCATATAGGAATAGCTGTTCTTAACAACTATTCTGAATCAGTCTCAAGGTCCAATTTCTTAAAGTGTTTCAGTGACTGATATGCCAGCTCCAGCTCATATTAGGCATAAAGAATGAAAGGATTTTAAACTCTGTATGGCGTAGCTTTCCTTTTCTTTGATCTTGCCCATTTGCTGGCCTTCTGATTAGCAGTGTTAGTAGGGGCCAGGGCCTTCTGGTCAGCAATTGCATAGGGATAGGACAAATAGTAACCAGGTAGTTTGGATCTATAATTGGCAGAGCCTTGGTGACTCTAATATTCTATAGAACATCTATATCTCCTTAAATTCTATCAAAGGATTACTCACTAGAACATAGCTTGTATTATAGACACCAAATGCTTCAGCCATTCTCAGTTAAGTCAGAATCATGGAAGATCTTGAACATCGTTGCCTTTGGCATAGTTTTATCCCATTTCTTTGAAACTACCACCCATCACCTACTGTGGAACAGACTTCTAGACCTTATCTACACTCAGTCTTCAGTCCTCCAGACTCAAGAAGACTGAACTTTCTAGGCAGTCTTTAATTCTCAAAATGTCATTTGGATGAAGTTATTAGCTTTATCTCCATTTTACAGATGAGGACACTGAGGTATGCAGAAGATAAAGGACTTGCACTAGCCAGTGAGTATGGCTGATACTCAAACACAAACACTATGGTTTCTAATCCCCCATGCTTAAGCATCAATTGATGTTGGTTATTATTATTTTGCAAAATTAATCTAATATTCCTTTCAAGTTAATTTATCTATTCTAAAAGCTTGCATTATTTTAACCCTGGTAAAATTCAGTAGGCAAAAATACTGTAGAGGAATTGTAAGGAGTGGACAGGAAGTGAAAGGTGAAGGGTACATAAGATGTTTTAGGATAGAGAAGATACCTTACCTTTCAAACTAGAATATTGCACTGGAAATTCACCTCATTATAGGTAGACATCAATTCCTATTGGGACATTTAACACTCAAGTAAGAAACTAATTAGGCATCTGTGTTGGTTTGAAGCTATTATGTTCCATAGAAAAGCCACATTTTAATCCTGATCCAATCTTGAAGGGGCAGCCATTTCTTTTAACCCTGATTCAATACTGTAGGGTGGAAATTTTTTTGCAAGATTATCTCCACAGAGATGTGGCATGCCCAATTGTGGATGTGACCTTTTGATTAGATGGAGATGTAACTCTGTCCATTCCAGGTGGGTCTTGATCAGTTTACTGGAGTCCTTTAAAATGGGAAACATTTTGAAGAAACTTCAGAGAAGAGCTGATGGAGACGTTTCTAGATTGAGGCTGAAATAGCCCAAGTACTAAGCTAGGACTCACAGAAATAGCCAGAACCTGAAGAGAAGAAATCTCTGGCCCTGGCAGATGCTAAGCTAATAAATGAAACCCAGAGTTTTGTCTGGGAACAGCTAAGTGAATGCCCACAGATGCTTAGAGAGGAAACCACTGACATCAGAAGCTGGAAGCAATGAAACTGGGAACAAGGACCAGCAGATGCCAGCCACATGCCTTCCCAGATCACCTTTCCTTGAGCCAAGGTATCTTTCTCTGATTGCCTTAATCTG
Source organism: Myrmecophaga tridactyla (assembly GCA_004026745.1). Lineage (NCBI taxonomy): Eukaryota > Metazoa > Chordata > Mammalia > Pilosa > Myrmecophagidae > Myrmecophaga > Myrmecophaga tridactyla. Next base: position 24,499 of record PVIY010009804.1, on the reverse strand, counting down.
GATATTCCCATGTTCTCAGAACCATAAACTTGCAAAGTATTAAATTTCCTTTATAAAAGCCATTCCATTTCGTGTGTATTGCATTCCAGAAACTTAACAAACTAATACAACATCTAATTCTAAGACCCATTTAGTATACACCAAATACAATATCCATTTAATTGGTGACTAACCTCTTTAAGCTCAGATAATTTCCCTAAGCTTAAACACCCTGAAAAATACATCAAAGAAGGAAGATCATGGTCAGTTATGCTACAGGCTATTAGAGATGATCTAGGCTGGCTCTCCTTTTTAACATTACATTATCACAGCCTGTCAGATTTTACCTTTGGTCCCTAGATTTATGAACAGATTTTTTTCTGCACAGCTTCTATTTTCAGCTCAGACTCCCTGCTTCTTGAATCAGGAATAACTTTTCAAGTTCTTTATGTCTAGCTAATATGAGATTCGACTCTTGTAGGGGCTCTTACTTGCTCAAAAGCTTTCTAACTGGTCTCCCTGCTTGTATTCTTGGCTTTCTCCATCAATTTTCCAAAGGTAATCTAGGTGTTTCAAAAAAAATAATAAATGAATACACAAATTTGATCATTTCATTCTCTTTTAAATTTTTTTAAGGCTTCCCTTCACATTTGAAATAAAAATCCAACTCTTTATCAAGGCTTATAAAGCCCTGCTTGATCTGGTCCCTGACTATCTTAATCGCTTTCCTAACTCACCAGGCCCTAGCACCACAGGCCTTTCTGTTTCTCAAACTTATCAATCTCATTTCTTCTTCAGGATCTTTGCACTTGCCATTTCCTCTGTCAGGGATTTTTTTTCAAAGCTGTCTTCATGTCACCACTTCAGAGAAGGCTAAATTAGTCCCTTAGTACTCTAACACTGCCCCATCCACTATTGTGCCACCTTGTTTACATGTGCTTTTCTATTCAAATCTCCAAGTAGAATGTTAGGTCCATGAGCCCAGGTATCTGGCCAGGCTTGTGCAGTTTTGTAACCCTAGAGCTTAGAATAGAATCTTGCAGAGATAGATGGACTCTGAAGCTAATGAGGCTGAAATTTCAGGATCTCTCACTTGTGTGGTTCTCTTCCATGGCTCTGCATCTAATTTTTGAAATTGAACTTTGCATTTTCATATAATTTTAGATACACATCCAATTTTAAGAAATAATACAAAGAGATTCATGTATCCTTTACCCAGTATGCCAGTTTGAATCTGTGGTATAGCCCAGAAAAGCCAAGTTCTTTACTCTTCATTCAATATTATTGGGTGGGAACTATTTGACTGTTTCCATGAAAATGTTACCCAGTTGTGGGTGGTAACTTTTGATTAGGTGGTTTCCATGGAGATGTGTGTCTAATTATTCAAGGTGGGGTTTGCTTACTGGAGCCTTTTAAGAGGGAACTATTTTGGAAAAAGCTTTAGAGCCCATGCAGCCTGAGACCTTTGGAGATGAAGAAGGAAAACACCAATGGGATTTTCATGAAACAAGAAGCTGGGAGATAAAGCTAACAGACTTTGCCATCTGTACTTCCAGTTGAGAGAGAAACCTCAAACTTCATCAGCTTTACCTGACTGAAGGTAACCTCTTGTTGCTGCCTTAATTTGGATATTTTCATTGCCTTGCCTTAATTTGGACATTTACACAGACTTAGAACTATAAACTTGCAATTTAATAAAATCCCCTTTTTTTTAAGTCATTCTGTTTCTGGTATGTCACATTCCAGCAGCTTGTAAATGAAAACACCCAGCTTCCCCAAATGGTAACATCTTGGACAACTAGATTACAATATCACAATCAGAATAGTGTCAATAATACTGTTAAGGTACAGAATATCTACATCACTACGAAGAACCCTCTGTTACCCTTTTATAGCCACACCTTCTTGCCTACTGCCTCCACCACCTCCCGACTCTGAAGCATCTCAGCTCCCTACTCTTGTTTGTATGCCCCTTGCTAGCTCTTTAGCTAGAGAGGATAAAAGAAAATTCATCACCAGACTGTTCCTGGGTTGCTAGATCCCTTGTCAGTCAACCTTTTCTCCACATTTTAAGTCTTTCCATATTAGTTTTATATGCAATAGATAGGATTTAGAGTTGTACCTAGTAGGAGGAATGAAGAAAAAGGTGGGTCCATATTCCAGAAACAGAAATTTATTCATACTTTTTAATTTCTAGTTTTGCTTTCTTCTTTCTTTTTTTTAAGAGGACCCACAAATTTGTAGTAAGTCCAGGCCTCACAGAATCTAAATATATTTCTGGTACCTAGAACATGATTGGAATCAATAATAATTTTTGAATGGATAAATTTATTGGATACCATAATGAAGTTCTCATGAAAAATATAGCACTAGACATTGAATTGTCAAGAGAATGGTTCCCTTGAAACATTGAAAAATTACGTGGAAAAATCTAATTTGACATACCCCTCAAACAGCGATGATAACTGGATGTCTGCAGTATCTTGATACCTTGAGTAACACCTTTAGGCTTCGAAAACCAAAATAATCTGCAGGAGAAACAATGACAATAAAAAAACAGCTCAATGGTGACTGACTGAAATTGCTGTTTAAGGGATCTAAGGTCCACCTGTACTCAGCACAAGTTTCCACTTCTATCTAAGTCCTAAATTGATCATCTATTCCAGTAGTCTCCAAATCTGAGTGCATACTGAAATCCTTCAAGAAGTTTACTTCCAAGTATAGAAGAGATTAAATATTTTTATACACATCTTGACAGTAATTATTAAATCACATGCACTTTGGATTCCCAAAATGAGATTTTGCACCAGTGAGCATTCCTGCCAAAGATACAAAAAAGTTATTTACTCACATTAGAGTGAGAATATGAGAACCAAAGGATATCTTTCCCCAGTTTTAAGCAAATATTAGACTTGAGAAGGCCTCTTCTCTTCCAATAATGGAAAAAAAAAACATCTGAGAAAAGTAAAATTAGAGACTGCAACAATTATGCAATGCAAATAAGAAGAAAATAGTACCAAGAAGGAAAGAGCACAGTTTACACCCATTCAAAAATATGTATGGAGCACCAATTTATGCTGGGCACTCTTCTGGGTGCTTAGAATAAGTCAAAGAATTTTGCCCACATGGAGATTATATTCCAAAGAGGGTACAGGGAGATGAAACAGACAATGAACAGCCAAAAAACTAAGTAAATCAATGTATTTATCTTAAAAGAATAGCTACTTTGGAAAAGAGAGAAAGACCAAGAGAAAAATCATAATATTGAAGGATGGAATGGGTAGATGGTGGTCAAGTTTGCAATCTTTAGATATGGTGTGGGAAAGCTAGTTATCAAATTTATTTGGAAGGGAAAGAAACCTCGAATAGCTAAAGATATCCTGAAAGTGAAGAGCAAACTGGTAAGACTACACTTCCTGGTTTTAAATCTTATTATAAATCCACAGTGGTCAAAACAGCATGGTACTTGTACGAAGACAGAAGTATTGACCTATGGAACCAAATTAAGAGTGCGAAGATTGACCATCAAATCTACAGTAAATTAATCTTTGACAAGGCTCCTATATCCACTGAATTTCAACCGAATAGTCTTTTCAATAAATGGGCCTAGAAGAACTGTATATTTAAAGCCAAAAGAATGAGAGAGGACCCCTATCTTCCAGCCTACACAAAAATTAGCTTAAAATGGATCAAAGACCTAAATATATAAGCCAGTACCATAAAACTTCTAGAATAAAATATAAGGGAACATCTTCAAGACCGAGTGATAAGAGGCAGCTTCTTGAACTTTAAACCCAAAGCACAAGCCATGAAAAAAAATAAATAAATGGTAACTCCTCAGAATCAAAAATCTTCTATGCCTCAAAGAAGTGTGTAAAAAAGGTGAAAAGACAGCCAATTCAATGTGAGCAAATATTTGGTAACCATATATCAGATAAAATTTTGATATCCTGTGTACGTAAATATATTATACAATTCAACAACAAAAAACAACACTATTATAAAATAAGGAAAAGATGTGACTAGGCATTTTCCCAGAGAGCAAATATAATGCCTAACAAGCACATGAAGAGATGTTCTATCTCGATTAGGTATAAGAGAAATGCAAACCAAAACTACAATGAGATATCATTTCACACCTATAAAGAATGGCTGCTATTAGACAAAAAGGAAACTACAAATGTTGGAGAGGATGTGGTGAAATTGAAATAGTCATTCACTGCTGGTGGGAATGTATAATGGGACAGTCACTGTGAAGACAGTTTGATGACTCCTTACAAAACTAAATATCTAGATACCATATGAACTGGTAATACCAATACTAGGTATATACCCAGAAGAGGTGAAAGCAGTGACACTAACAGACATTTGTACACCAATGTATATATTGGCACTATTCTTAATTGCCAAAAGATGGAAACAATCAAGTGCCCATCAAACCAGAGTGAATAAACAAAATATGGTGTATACACATGATGGAATATTATGCAGTAGTAGGACAAAATGAGGTCCTGAAGCATACTACAACATGGATAAACTTAGAGGCTATAATGCTGAGTGAAATGAGTCAGACACAAAAGGATAGATAGTCAGATTTCACTGTTATGACTGTTATGACTTCATGTGTCAAATTGGTCATGTAGTGTTATCTGGTCATCTGGTCAGCAAATACTGGCCTGTCTGTTGCTATGAGGACATTTCATGGACTTAAATCATGATTATGGTGGCTGTATCCACAGCTGATTGTGTTTGTAATCAGCTAAGGGGAGTGTATTCTGCAGTGAGTGACAATTAATCTAATCACCAGAAAGCTTTTTAAGCCACATCTTAAGAAGGATTCAGAAAAGAGTCATTCTTTCTGCTTCGGCCAGTGAGCCTCTCTTGTGGATTTAAATCAGACCCTCCACTGGAGTCACCAGATTCACAGTCTGCCCTATGGATTCTGAACTCTTACATTCCCATAGTTGTTCAGCAGGCATCTCCTGAGAATTCGTTGAGGAACTTCATCAGAGATACCAGCTTGCAGCTTGCCCTACAGACCTTGGACCCTTACATTCCCACAATTGCCCAGCCAGCCTCTCCTGAGTTCATTGAGGACCTTCATTGGTTACCAGCTTGTGGCCTGCCCTACAGACCTTGGACTCTACATTCCCCTGGTTATGTGAGACTCTTTTATAAATTTCATATCTGTGGATATCTCCTGCTGATTCTTTTCCTCTAGAGAATATTAGTTAATACAACCTGGTATCAGGAGTGGTTCTGAAGAAATAGAATCTTGAAAATGGGTTTTTATGATTGGTTTTCTGCTCTGATTGGACTCAAAGGAACAAGGACTCTGTTTCCTGTAATCAGAATGACATCGTCAATCCATGGGGTGAGCTGGCAAAAGAGATAGTCAAAATATCACCATTGGATTCTTCTAATGCTTCACTTGTACAAAGCCAGGCTCTGGGGGATGATGTTTTTGACACCTTTATAGAGTTTTATAGAAATAGGAGGTATAGAGATGTTGGCTGGTTGTTGTTAGATATGCTGCATGCATTAATGAGGGAAAGGGATGAGCTGAAGGTTTCAAATGAGAAGCTTATGCGTTATATGGCAGATGTAAATGCTTCTATGAGTGCCATGAAGGAAAACTTTATTTCTTGTAGCCGTAGACTTGAGATCTGTGAAAATCAGACTCATCATCTTCTTGTTAAAGTAGCAACTTTACAACATAAACTGAAATCTCAATTTGCATGGTGTCTGCAGTTAAAGTGAGAGCATTGATTGGAAAGGAGTGGTTCCCTGAAAAATGGGATAGTGACATATGGATTGATAATGATATCAGTGGAGAGGTTGAAATCCTAGGTCGTTCTGACTCTTTTATAGATATCCCTGTAACAGTCTGCCCTGAAGACATAGCTGTCCCACCTCCAGCCTGCCTTAGGAGTTGGCCACTCAACCTCCACCTGAAGGGATTAGTCCTAGAAAGAGTAACCCCGTTTCACCAGATGAAACTAAAAATGAATGCCCTGAAGCAAATGACTTGGAAGATACTTCTAATTCTTTTCATGACCCACCCCAACCACCCTTCATTTCTTCCAGACTTATTACTAGACTGAAGTCCCAACAGGCCCCAAAAGGTGAGGTACAAAGTGCCACCCATGAAAAGGTATGCTATACTCCAAAAAAACTGCACAGATGTTCCAATTTATATAGAGAGAAATCAGAGGAATATGTGTGGTAATGGATGTTAAGGGTGTGGGATAATGGCGGGAGGAATATAAAGCTGGTTCAGGCTAAATTTATTGATATGGGCCCATGAAGCAAATATTTTGCGTTCAATTTTACAGCTCATGTGGTTAGAAAAGGCATTAACAGCTTCTTTGGATAGTTGGCTGAAACATGGATCAAAAGGTGGCAGACATTACTGAAGTTGAAATTCCAGGACTGCCCTGGCATAAGGTAGATAAGGGAATTCAATGGCTTAGAGAGATTGGAATGATGTTAGAGTGGATTTATCATGGAAAGCCTGCTCATACACCCCAGGAGTATCCGGAGGATGCACCTTTAACCAGAACTGTGAAAGGTAAATCTATGAAACTAGATCCATCAACCCTGAAGAGCTCTGTGGCTGCCCTTCTCTGTAGGTCAGATATTACTGTGAGAACTGCTGTCACTGAGCTGGAATCCTTAAACACAATGAAAATGACCAGATCCCAAGTTGGCAGAAGCCAGGTGGCAGCACATAAATGTCAAAGACAAGGAGGATGTGGCTATCATAATAGATAGCAGACTCAAAGCAGGAGTCAAAATAATCTGACTTGCAGAGACTTGTGGCATTGACTAGTAAATCATGGGATACCTAGAAGTATAATAGAAGGGCAGTCTACTAAATTCTTGTTTGAGCTGTATAAACAAAGGAGTTCTAGGTCAAGTGAACAGAAGTCTAACTTGCATTACAAAAACAAAGAGTCACAGCCTTTTAATCAATTTCCAGACTCTAGACAGTTTCCAGATCCAGATCCCCTTGAATGAGGGGGAGGCCAGATCCCTTTGGGGGAGGGCCCTGTTACACTTCCAGAAATTTATACTGTCAACCTTCCTCCAAGCCTTCCCCAAGGAGACTTTTACCAGGGTAATTGTGTATTGGGGAAAAGGAAATGATCAGATATTTTGGGGATTACTAGACACTGGTTCAGAGTGACATTAATTCCAAGGGACCCAAAATGTCACTCTGGTCCACGAATCATAGTGAGGACTTATGGAGGTGAGGTGACTGATGGAGTTTTAGCTCAAGTCTATCTCACAGTGGGTCCTGTGGGTCCCTGGATCCATTCTGTAGTTATTTCCAATGTTCCAGAATGCATAATTTTAATAGACATACTGAGCAACTGGCAGAAACCCCACACTAGCTCTCTAACTCATGGAGTGAGGGCTATTATGATGGTAAAGGCCAAGTGGAAGCCACTAGAATGGCCCCTACCTAGAAAATAGTAAATCAGAAGCAATACTGGATTTCTAGAGAGATTGCAGAAATCACTGCCACTCTTAAGGACTTGAAGGGTGCAGTCTTCCCAGCACATCCCCAACCCCATTTTCCTATTTGGCCTGTGCAGAAAATAGATGGGTCTTGGAAGATGAGAGTGGATTATCATAAGCTCAACCAGGTGATAACTCCAATTGCAATTGCACTTCCAGATGTGGTACCATTGCTTGAATAAATCAATACATCCCCCGTACCTGGTATGCAGCATTGATCTGGCAAATGCTTTTTTCTCAATAGCTTTTAGTAAGGACCACCAGAAACAGTCTGCTTTCAGCTGGCAAGGTCAGCAATGTACTTTCACTGTCCTACCTCAGGGGTACAACAACTCTCCAGCCCTAGGTCATAATCTTGTCCACAAGGACCTAAATTGTTTTCCCTCCCACAAGACATCACACTGTCCATTATATTGATGACATCATGCTAATTAGACCTAATGAGCAAGAGGTAGCAACTACTCTAGACTTATTAGTAAGGAATTTGTGTGTCAGAGGCTGGGAAATAAATCCAACAAAACTACAAGGGTCTTCTACCTCAGTCAAATTTCTAGATGCCCACTGGTTTGGGGCATGCCGAGATATCCCTTCTAAGATGAAGGATAAGTAGCTGTATTTGGCCCATTCTATGACCAAAAAAGAGGCACAACACCTAGTTGTTCTGTTTGTGTTTTGGTGACAACATATTCCTCATTTAGGTGTGCTACTCCAGCCTGTTTATTGAGTGACCTGAGAAGCTCTAATTTTGAATGAGAATCTGAACAAGAGGAGGCTCTGCCACAGGTCCAGGCTGCTGTACAAGCTGGTCTGCCACTTGGACCATATTATCCAGCAGATCCAATGGTTCTGGAAATGTCCATGGCAAATAGAGCTGCTGTATGGGACTTTTGGCAGACCCCTTTAGGAGAATCACAATGCAGACCCTAAGGATTTTGGAGCAAAGCCTTATCATCTTTTGCAGATAATTACTTTCCTTTTGAAAAACAGTTTTTGGCCTGCTACTGGGCCTTTAAGAGTCTGAACACTTAACCACAGGCCACAAAGTTACAATGACACCTGGGTTGCCTATCACGAGCTGGGTGTTGTCTGACCACCAAGCCATAAATTTGGGCATGTGCAGCATCACTCCATCATAGAAGAGAAATGGTATATGTGAAATTGGCTCAGAGCAGGTCCTGAAGGCACAAGTAAGTTATATGAGGAAGTGGCCCAAATGCCCATGGTCTACACTCCTGCCACATTACCTCCTCTTTCCCAGGCCAGAGAAATGGCCTCTTGGGGAGTTCCTTACAGTGAATTGATTGAGGCAGCAAAAATTCAGGCCTGGTTTACAAATGTATCTGGACGATATGCAGGTACCACCTGAAAGCGGACAGCTACAGCACTACAATCCCTTTTCAGGATGTACCTGAAGACCAGTCATGAGGGAATATTTTCCCAGTGAGCAGAACTTTGAGCAGTGCACCTTGTTGTCCATTTTGCTTGGAAGAACTGGCCAGAGTTGCATTTGTATACTGACTCATGGCTGTTACTAATGATTTGACTGGATCGTATGAGATTTGGAAGGGACATGATTGGAAAAATGGTGATAAAGAGGTCTGGGGAAAAGGTATGTGGCAGAACTTTCTGATGGGTTAAAAACATGAAGACATTTGTGTCCCATGTGAATGTACACCATGAGGTGACTTCAGCAGAAGAAAGTTTTAATAATCAAGTGGATAAGATAACCCGTACTATGGATACCAGTCAGCCTCTTTCCCCAGCAACTCCTATCTTGCCCAATGGGTTCATGAGAAAAGTGCTCATGGTGGTAGGGATTGAGGTTATGCATGAGCTCAGCAACATGGACTTCTACTCACCAAGGCTGACCTGGCTACAGCCACTGCTGAGTGCACAATCAGCCAGCAGCAGAGACCCACATTCAGCCACTGATATGGCACCATTCCCTGAGAGGACCAGCTGGTTACATGGTGTCATATTGATTACATTGGAACACTTCCATCATGGAAGGGGAAATGATTTGTTCTAACTGGAATAGACGTGCACACTTTAGATATGGGTTTGCTTTCCCTACATGCAATGCTTCTGCTGAAACTACCATCCATGGACTTACAGAATGCCTTATCCATTGTCATGGTATTCCACACAGCATTGTTTCTGATCAGGAACCCACTTCACAGCAAATTTAATGTAGAATGCGCACATGTTGATAGAATTCTCTGGTCTTACTATGTTCTCCATGATCCAGGGGCAGCTGAATTAATAGAATGTTGGAATGGCCTTTTGAAACTTCAATTAGAGTGCCAACTAGGTGGCATTATCTTGCAGGGCTGGGGTGATGTTCTGCAGGAAACTGTGTATGCTCTGAATAGGGTCCACTGTTGGTGCTGTTTCTCCCATAGCCAGGATCCATGGGTCTAGGAATCAAGGGGTAGAAATGAGAGTGGCACTACTCACTATTACCCCTAGAAATCCACTAGGAAAATGTTTGCTTCCTATCCCTATGACCTTGAGCTCTGCTGATCTACAGGTTTTAGTTCCAAAAGCGGGGATCCTTCCACCAGCGGAAACAACAATGATTCCATTGAACTGGAATCTACAACTGCCACCTGTTCGCTTTGGGCTACTCATGCCCCTGGATCAACAAGCCAAGAAGAGGATTACTTTGCTGCCCGGGGTGACTGACCCTGCCTGTCAGGGGGAAATAGGACTGCAACTACACAATGGAGGTAAATAAGAGTTCTCCTGGAATGTAGGATATCCCCTAGGGTGTCTTTTAGTACTACCATGCCCTGTGATTAAAATAAATAAACAACTGTAACGACCCAATTCAGGCAGGACTACCAATGGCTCTCAAACTTCAGGAATGAAGGTTTGAGTCACCCCACCAGGAAAAGAACCACAGCCAGCTGAAATGCTTGCTGAGGGTAAATGAAACATGGAATGGGCAGTGGAAGAAGGTAGTGATAAATATGAACTATGACTACATGATTAGTTACAGAAACAAGGGCTGCAATGCTGTTTTGCTCATGGTATAGTATATAAGTTGTAAGAAATCAAGCTTAAGAGTTAATATTACCCAAGGACATGTACCCTATTCTGGGGAGATTTGATGTGTTTCCAGTTGTATGTGGGACAGCTGAGTATTGTTAAGCAAGGAAAAATATTATTATTTTCTATTTAGAGATTAAGTATGGTTTAAGGTGATGTGTATTGCTGCCAAGTTGACAAAGGGTGAACTGTCATGTTCAGGTTCCTGTGTCAACTTGGCCAGGTGGTGGTGCCTTGTCATCTGTTCATGAAAGTGTTGGCCTATCTGTTGCTATGAGGACATTTCATGGACTTAAATCATGATTATGTTGGTTGTATCTATAACTGATTGCAATTAGCTAAGTGGAGTGTCTTCTGCAATGAGTGATGCTTAATCTAATCACTGGAAGTCTTGTAAGGGGAATTCAAAAGAGACGATCACTCTTCCTGCATTAGCCAGTGAGCCTCTCCTGTGGAGCTCATCCAGACCCTTGATGGAAGTCATCAGCTTCACAGCCTGCCCTACAGATTTTGGACTCTTCCATTCCCATGGTTATCCAGCCAGCCTCTCCAGAGAGTTCACTGTAGGACCTCATCAGAGTTACCAGCTTGCAACCTGCCCTACAGACCTCAGACTCTATATTCCATGGTTACATGTGACACTTTTATAAATTTTATTTTTGTGGATCTCTCCTGCTGATTCTGTTTCTCTATAGAACCCTTGCTAATACAATAACTCTGCTAAAGAGAGCAAACTCCATAATATATGGCCTAGGAAGAAAATCTGACATATATAGCAATGAATTAGATGTTGCATCTTTGCAAGTAGAGTATGCAAATGACTTCACCAGTAACAGCTTCCATATGTCTCACATTTTGAACACTGGTCATTCATAATAAAGATTCTATTTAAATAAATATATACATACATACATATATACATACATATGATGGTCATTGGGAATTGAAGCATATCTCCCCACAGACAGAATGGTCAGTTCCCAGATCCTGGTTCTGTTGGTGTGAACCCATCGTAAACAGATCTTTTAATTATATTACTAATTAAGGTGTGCCCAAAGTGAATGATGATGAGGCTTAATTCAATTATGACTGAAGTCCTTATAAGCAAGGGAAATTGCTTATAATTTATAATAGGAAAAGATTGCAGTTATAGAAATACCAAAGAACCCTAAAGACTGCTGGCCAGTCAGAAGATACAGACATGGAGGAAGCAGGCCTTCTAGCCATCAAGCGGAAAGTCAATTAATTTCTGTTGTTAAACCATCCCATTTTATGGCATTTGTTTCAGCAGTCAAGAAACTAATACAATTGCTAAGGTAAACCTCATTGAGAAGATGACATTTGAACCAAGACTTGAATAATGTGAGAAAGTAACTCTGTGTTTATTTGGGGAAATAACCCTTCAGGCATAGTAAACAACAGGTGCAATGTTCCTTAAGTAGGAATGTGACTGATGTGTTAATGGGAGAGCAAGGAGACTAGTGCAGTTGGAAAGGAATGATGGAAGGAGAGAGAGGTAGGAGATGAGAAAGGTGGGGAGTGCTACAAGTTATGTAGGAGTTTGGATTTTTATACTGAGTGGATTGTAAAGTTTTGAGTTGTGGAGTAGCATAAACTGACTTTTTTTTTTTTACTTTATTTTTTACATTGACTTATGTTTTAAGGATTATTCTAGCTGATTTGTTACAACAGGATGAAAACAATGGAGACACAGAGAAAAGCAAAATGACCAATTAGGAAGCTACCATAGTAATACAGGTAAGAGTTGTTAGTGATTAAGACTAGGTTAGTAGGGATGAAGGTGGGGGACATGGTCAGATTCTTTGCATGTTTTAAAAGTAGAGTTTATAGACTTCTGAATGAGGGTGTGAGAGCAGGAGAGGAGTCAAAGATGATTCCAAGACTTTTGACCTAAACTCCCACAGCAATGATGTTGCTGTTGACTGAGCTGGAGAAATCTTTGTGTGGAGCCTATTTAAAGGGAGCAAAAGATCGGGAGTTCTGTTTTGGATATGCTAAGTTTGGGATGCCTATTGGACACCGTATTAGGGTTCTCCAGAGAAAGACAACAAACAGAATATACATGTATTTATATATATAAAGAGATTCATTTCAAGGAATTGTTTCACAAGGTTGTGGAGACTTGGCAAATCCAAAATCTGTAGAGGAAGCTAGCAGACTGGGAACTCAGAAAAAAATAGATAGTGTAGTATTGAAGCAGAATTTTTTCTTTCTGGAAACTTGAACTGATTGGATGAGGTCCACCTATGCTATCTAGGGTAATATCCTTTACTTAATGTCAACTGATTGTACATGCTAATTACATCCATAAAATACCTCTACTGAAACATCTACACCAGTGTTTTACAAAAGTGAATATCATAACTTAACCAAGGTGACACATAAAATAAACCATTATAGACATCAAAGTGGAGCCGTAGAGATGGCAGTAAGATAAATGATGTTACAATTTAGAGAAAGGCTTGGAGTAGAGAAATAATTTTGGGAGTCCCAAAACAGCATTTATATTTTTAAAAGCCATGAGACTGGTGGTGATGGTAGCACAACACTGTGAACATAATTAATAGCACTGATATATATATATATATATTCATATATATATGAATATGATAAAAGGGAAAATATGAGATTGAGTATATGGTAATAGAATAATTTTTTTTAAACTTCATGGAAGTACACTACACAGTGAACCCTAAATTAAACCATGGACTACAGTTAATAGTACAAATTATATATGTGCTATCATCAATCGTAACAAATGTTGCACACCAATGCAAGGTGTTAATAATAGGATGGGTTAGAGGAATCTCGTATTTTATGCATGATTGTTTTATAAACCTACAATATCTCTAATAAAGAAAACAATTCTCCCCACCTCCTAAAAAGGACAGGATGGGATTGCTGAGGAAATGAATACTAGTGAAGAGGATCAAATACTGAAGAAGAGGAGAAATCACTTGACTGAGGAAGAACCAACAAAAAACCAGTAAGACAAGAGAAATATTCAAACATTGCTGTGTTTTGGTATTCAAGTATTCAGCTTTCTATTTCATGGCTATCAGCGAAGTCTATTCTTGACTGGATATTGACTTAGGTAATAGAAACTCATAACTTTCTGATTATTATTATAATAGAAAGTACATCTTACTGATGAATCTGAAAAGTTGTTGCTTTAAAAAATCACTGATAATTTTTTAGACTTTTCATAAAAAAAATTTGATATATACCTACTAGGAGAAAAAGAGAGATGACATTTGTAAAAGAGGAAATGGTAGATTTAACCCAATATCTGAGGGTGTCAAATTATTGCAACAATAAAATTGTTGTGTTGGTTGTGGATATCAGGTATATTTCTACAAAATAAAAAGAAAAATTCAATGAACATAATGTATCCTAATTCTTTGTGACATCCCTACCCTCCAACTTAAAAAGCCTTGCATCTCAAATTGCATTAAGGGTAAACTCATTTTTGAGGCTAAATTATTTTTTATTTTATTTAAATTTATGAATAAATTTAAATTTATTTAAATTATTTTTCAGTCTCCTCTGATTTAAATTTCCAAGTAAATATTTTTCAGTTTTTTCTGATTTAAATTTCCAAATGAATTTATGCAGAAACTTACATTAAAATTTTTGTTTCTTTGAAAAGAAAACTTAGATATATCATTATACCAAGCATATCATGTACAGAAAATTGTACATTAGGGATGTATTTTTTATTGAGATTTAATGCATCCAAAATAAACATTTTATTTTTTCGAGCATTCATAAAAATTATTGAGAGCCAAACATGATCTCGGTTCTGAACTAGTCTGTTAAGGATACAGCAATGAAAAGACAAAAACCCCTGTTGTTTTGGAACTTAAACAGTCTACAAAAAATCCTATTTATTAAAAGAAAACTTTATGAGGTGTTAAAGGAGAAGTTCTCAAATTGTGGTTCCCTTATAATTCTGCACTGTAATCATCTTGGGTACTCCTTAAAAATGGAAATTCAGGAATGCACTGGAGATGCAGTAAATCAGAACGATGGGTAGAGGATAAGAATCTGCATTTTTACAAAGCAAAAGTTGATTTCAATACAAACTAATATTAGAAACTTTTTTTAAGAATATTTTTCAGAATATGTTTAAAGACATCATATACACACAGTCTTTGAGGGGGGTGGGAGGGAGGGAGGAAGGAAGGAAAAAAAAGAGAGGGAGGGAAGGAGGGAAAGAGAGAGAGAGAGAGAGAGGGAGAGAGAGAGAGCAGGAGAAAGACAGGGAGTGAGAGAGAATTTCTAAGCCTAATATTTTTTCTATAATAAACAATATCATTTTAAAAGCTCAGTCTCAGGGCTGTCTAATATCAAGGCTTCGTCTGTCTCCTGAAATATGTCAATTACATAATGTATTATAGCTCAAATTTTCTTTAATGCAGTACAGTCTTGCAGTACTCTATTAAAAATTAAGATTAAAATTGAAAGAACCCTGAGAAAGATAATTTACTGACTTCAGTTCACACTGAAGTTATAAATTACGTATCAGTTCTTTCCAGAAAACAGGTTTTAATTCCCTTCTGTTTTCAGTGTCCTGTTCCCCATTTCCCCCACCATGTGGCACCAAAAATGGGAGTGAATATAAGATGGATAAATTTCCTAAACACAAATAGTCTACCAAGACAATTTTTTGGTTAATATATAAGCCTGACATATGATTTAGCAAAATTCTAAGGTAGAGATAAAAAATATATATAAACTTTCAAGTTTTAATAAGAGGTGGATTTAATTGCCATCTTTTCCCAAAGTTTTTTAAAAATCCTTAAGTATTTTTACACTTTTTTTTTTACTTTGGTAGAGAAAGGTGTTTTTGTTTTGTTTTGTTTGTAGATTTAGTATTTTCCCATTATACAACATGCACAAAAATTGTAACCTGTGTACATGTTGAGGATAGTTGTATAGATAACACGGTTTGAAAAAAAAAAAATGTAGGTGTACCAGACAAAAACTGCAGATTCTTCTGCTGGTCATGCTCAATAACCGATTCCTGAGACACTGTTATTTCAAAGAGAGAACAAGTTTATTGCTATGTACACAGTAGGAGAGCAGATGGCCTAACAGCCCTAAATCTGTCTCTACAAACTACAGTAATTCTGGTAGTTTTATTAGAGAAAAGGTGGTCAGGGTTTAGGGTAATGAGGACAGTGTCCCTGGTGATGGAATGGGGTGGTGGTGATCTGATTATTGCACATGCGCAGATTGATTACATGCTCAGTTGGCGAAGTATGAAAGAAAATGGTGGAATGAGGTACAGATGACTTGTAGGTTAAGGTCTAAGCTACTGCACATATGAGGTGTGCCCACGGTGGTTAGATCCTGTCTTGGTCATGATGATAATTTAGGACTTGGGGTGTGTTAGTTCTCGGGAGACCCAAAACCCTTCGTTATTAAACATTAAGTGCGGTCCTTAGTGATTATAAGATTCTGAAGTTGAAAAATTGGATATTAGGTACAGATGAAGGTTAGTCACAAGGAAGGTTTTTATAATCACAAGGGCAGAAGATAAGGGCTGTACATCCATTATCAGTAATCAAGGCAAGTGGATTCCAATTCAAAGATTTCAGGTATTTCCCTGTCTACTCTGGTATGCCAGAAAGCAAAAAGGAATATTTATATAGTGATTCAGTAATCAGAATCATCCCTTAAATCCTGATTTCTCAGTTACACAGGCTGTGTAGCTGTATACTGGGTTCAGAAAGGGATGAAAGAACTTTCCCTTCACGTCCTGTCCTACTGTGATTCTTGTACTAAATGAGAGGATTCTTTTCTTTTCAATCTAGAGATTCCCAGAAGTCAATCTTCAAGTACAAAGGTTCCTGCAATGTCCCACCCAAAATACCAAAGCCAAGTCCCTAAGGGCACAGCTTCTTAGTATGCGTCCTCTGAAACAACCACATGTAGGGACTTCTTCCAGTTGACTAAGTAATGAACTCCCACTAAAACCCCATTCAAATATGTAGCCAGATCACAAAAACATCCTCCTTCCTGGTTTCAGTGTATCTGGCAATTGAGGTTCCCTATTAGCAGTCCACCATCCACCCCCATCCTCTTTCCAGTCTTCACCAAAACCACCCCTCCCATGGAAAACTTGCCCCTACACACCAGAACCAGAGTTAATTTGGAGGCTTCAAGGTTTCCTTGGCAGCCAGCCCCAGGGTGTTTTACTGTCCTAGCTGCGATCTCTAGACATTGCATTCCTGGGCCAGACAGGATCTGCTCGCTCTTTACCGGCGAGTTAGGGAGAAAACTCGACCTACTTTACCGGGCATCATTTAAGCACTTCTCTTCCAGAGCTTGTTACTAAGCGCTGAGCGTAGACAATTTGATTTACACACACACACACACACACACGCGCGCGCGCGCGCGCACACACACACAACCTCCTTGAAGTGATTTTTAATATTACCTCTACGTTATAGGTGAGGAAATTGAAGCACAGCGCGGCTAAGTAGCCTGCTCAGTTCCAGAGTTAATCTACGTGGTACGTGGCGTGAACCCAGGGGTCTGAACCAGCCGTGCTCAAGGAGTCCTGGGCGCGCTTGGGTGGGAGTGAAATCTGGGGGGAATTCCAGGGTTGTTAAATGGTGACTATATTAGGAAGTCCACTTTGTGACGCAATGATCTGAGAAGGTGGCGGCTGGGCAGCCACAGTCACGACCACTGTACAGAGGAAGGCAGACGAGCTGCGCCTGTCCTTTCTCCATAGCCCTGCGCACAAGCCGCTCGGTAAGCGCCGAGAACGCCCCTGCAGAGCCCAGGCCGGGTGGGGAGCGCGGGCTTGCGGTGCATGCTCCCGGCGGGCGGGCAAGCCGGGGAAGTGGGGCGCGCGCCTGCCCCGAGCCGCTCCCGGGTGTCAGCCAGACAGACTGCTTTGCTGCCTGCGCGATTCTGCACGGCTAAGCCAGTCTGGCCCCCGCTTCAGCAGCGCGATGGGTGGGGTTCCTCTCTAGTTGGTGGAATGTGGCCGGCTGTCCCCTCCCGATTTGCTCTCACAGCCGAGCCGTACCTAAGTTACCTAAACCTTAACTTCACCGCGCATCTGTCTATATGGGTTTACACCCAAAAGGTCTCCAGTATATACATACTCCTCCTCATTATTGGTGACAAGTTCGATGATACCTAACATTTGTGTAACAACTCTTTGCCCTCCTGTCTCAGCCACGAATCTGGCTCCAGGATATGGTCTTGCCCACTTTATTTTTCAGGCTGGTGGGACTCAAGAGTCATGTTCTCCTCCTCAGACTCTTCCTGAGAGAGTGGAAGGTTTCTGTCCCACAAGTTCCAATAGCGGGAACATGGCGTAGAAGACGTGTTACACTTTGTGATTTAGATAAACGGTCTTTCATACGCTATGATTCATTTGGTCATGCTGCTTTTAGAAAACGTTTGACCAAACGTAAATAAGGAAGTATCAAGCTATATACATTGTGATGAATCAAAGTGTTGGCCAGCGCCTGTGCGAGTGAGGTTTGAGGACAAGCTGAAGCTTGAATTCTGAATGCTAGACTTACAACGAATTCATTGTTTACCTCTGGTCTCTTGAGTCCTGTCTAAAAATCACAAGTTGTGCTCCTGGGCCGATATTCATACAGATACTCATTTCAACTCTTATTTTGGTCTTAGATAATATTAAGTAAGTTTCAAACCAACACGAGGAGGATCTATGTTCAAATGGGATCGGCGTTATAAAACCAGGTTGTCCTGGTGTGGGTGTCGTCATATTTATTTGTCAAGGCCAGGGTACATCATGTATTAAAGTATCTGAGTGAATATATGTTAATGGGGGTCAATGAGTGATGATGCTTGAGGTGAAATATCCCAAGATACGATGCTTGGGAATCAATGGTCAGCGCTTCCCAGTTGTTTTCGTGCCTGGAGAACTCTGGAAAGATTTTGTGGTTCACAGTTGCCTTCTATTTTGCTCTAACCTGTTCTTGAATCTTTTGTACAGCATTTAATCTGCAAAGCTTCCTGATTTCCCACATTTAAACAGCAAGTTAATGAAGAAATGTATTCTTTATCTTATATACCCTGTGAAATTTAGTCTTTTCCAGGTTGCATACTTCCTCTCTTGCCACATTTATCCAGTTGAGTTGTCCTGTAGATCTCAAATTAATAAGTGCTCAGATTTATGTTTTAGGATTTGTATTCTAACCTACTTGTAGCTCAAGTGCTATGGTTTATGTGTTTCATTTTTAATTTTATCACTAGTCCAATAATCTGATTTATTGGGACTTAAAATGCAATTCAGTGGTAACACAACATTATGAATGTAATTAACAACGCTGAATTATATATTTGAATGTGGTTAAAAGGGGAAATTTTAGGTTGTTACTAGAACCATTTTTTTAAATTTATTTGACTGTACAATACAATTTATGAATCCTAAGGTAAACCATGGACTATCATTAATAGAACAATTATTAAAATGTGCTTTCATCAATTGTAACAAATTACCACACTAAGGAAAAATATTAATAATGGTATATTATTATATCTTTATTGGTACATAGATTTTTCTGTAAACCCAGGCTACTCTAACTAAAAATAATATTTAAAAAAATGCAAGCTTGAATCTTGCCTGGCTTCCTTTCCTATCTTATCCTTATGTACAGTGGATAGCATTTATTAGAGAATTAATGATATCCTACCTTATTTTAGAAGTAATGACTGCTAAATACTTTTAAGTAGCTTGGTTAGTGGTTCACAAATCTTAACACTGTTCTTTTTATTTCTTCTAATCTCTCAGGTTTTTTTAAAGGTATTTCCTTAATCCAAGTCAATGAAAGGTTAACAAAACTTTTTGTCTGGTCGTTGACTTTCAATGCTATTTTTAAATACTATAAAAATGAAGTATATATTTACTAGCTATATAACCAAGGACAATGAGCCTCAATTTTCTCAAAACAGGATTGTTAATAAGTATTTCACAGAGAAATTTATCAGGATTAATTGAGAGAGGGCAGAGTCCTGCATATTGTAATTACTCAAATGTTAGCTAACAATAAAATGAAGATTTGGGAAAGGATTAAAGAGCAGACATTTCACTCATTTAAATCGCAGTTGTAATGGCTGATATTTTAGGAAGTTAAGAGTATTAGCTGCTAGCACTCTTTTTGTTTAGTTGCTGTGGCTGAAGACCGTACTACTAGTTTCTGCCCAACAGGAATGACATGGGCTTGTTTTGAGATTCCATTAAGTGCTTGATTCTGGCTCTATTTAATAGAGAATAAGTACTGCAACAATAGTTAATCTAATTCTATCTTGATTTATTTAGTTAATTCTCCTTAATTCAATACTTGAAATTGCTCACATGCTAATCTGAACACAGGCAACACTTGCCGTTTTGTTGTACTGGCTTATGAAGTATCTTCAATTTTTAAAATATTTTATTAACAGTTAAAAACATCATGCTGATTATTTTAAACTAATGTCATAGTCTGGGTAGTTGGCAGCTTACACATCTCCTTTTGGTATTGGAAACATACCTTTAAAGACTAAAAGGTTTTGTGAGTGTGTATATTGGTAATTTTCATGATAAAGATGTTAAAATTGCTAGTAGCTATTAATGAAATTATGCTATAGATGAATATAGTATAGCAGTTCATCAGACTCCTTATTTTTATTGCAACACAAAAGAAGAATTTCAAATGAATTTCTTGAAATTTATGACTGTGGTGTAATAAGTGAAGTTTTAATATCTTCCAGGATCATATGCTTTCATATTACATATTCCATTTTATCTAAAAACGGCAATTTCTTTAGTTATAATTTCCATTATGCCATACTGTTGCACTGATACATATTGTTTTCCATATTAGACTATTTTAAGGGAAAACATTTTTCAATATCTTTGCTATTTAAAAAGGGAAGAATTCACTTAATGAAAAGGGGAACTTAAAAATTAGAATTTTGGGGTTTCATTGAAAAGTATAGCATCTAAAATCGCATACTCTGTGTTTAAGAAAGAAAGTGAGGGAGGGAAGGAGAGAGAAAGAGATATAGCACCAGTAAGCTAATGATTAGCTAAACTAAATTCCATCAGTTTAAAATCTACCATTTCCTTTTTCTTTCTCCCTTTTTTCTTTGTAATTTTGCCAAATATCAATTAATTGCAATGAGGAAAAATATGATGAGGAACATTTTGAAAGATTGTTTTCTTTCTTTTGTGTTTGTCAAAAATATTACTTTATTTATCTGCCTTCTCTGTCTTTGTGATAGGTCCTGAGTTCCTACTGGACGGAATGCAAACAGTTGCTTTCCCTCCCTTACAGAGTATTTAAGTCATAGACCTGCAAAATCAGAAGCTGAAAAAAATATTACTTTGTTCTTGCTGTCTAGTTATCTATCCTTTCACCTACAGACTGGTAAATGCTTTGAAATCATGTAGATCATGAGACTTAATCCCAGAATTTACTCTTAAAACGTAACTTTAGTAACTTGCACTTAATGAATCTGTTTTCCTTCTCTCATAGGGTTACCTTGAAGATTATGTAATTTATGTAAGGCACTTAAAAAAAGTGATAATTGGTAACTGCTACAACATCCTTTTTGATTTTCTCCCGATCCTACCAGATCCTGTCTCCATGTTCTTTCCCTCGTACATGCTATTCAGGCCATCCTGTTCTCCTAGCAGAGAACACCTCCATCTCAGGGTCTTTGCTCTTTCTGTTCTCTCTGCTGTTTTCCCAGATATCTGCACAGGTTGCTTCCTTGTTTTACTCAGTTTTCTGCTCATTATCACTTTATCTGAGAAGCATTTCATGACATCCCATCTAAAATAGCAACGTTTTCATTACCTTTTTTTATTTTTTCTTTTTTAGTGCTTACATAACAAAGACCTTATTTTGTTCATTGCTCTATTCTAGCACATAGAACAGTGTTTGACATATAAGAAACTATAAATTTTTTCATGAATTGCTATTAATAATTTAATATTTCATAACAAGCTGCCATCATAATTGGTCATTTTTAATAGCTTTGGCAAGTGCTGCTTACAGATTGTTTAGACCTTGCTAAAAACAAAGAAGACACTAAATCTCAGTTACTCTTATTTTTCCCCTTCCAAGTTCAATTTGGCCCATATATTTGGAGCAATATATGTATGGAACAGCATTATAAACACATTTCAAACACAAGTGGAAGTGAAAAAGTGAAAGTGCCATTTAAAATGACACAATGACTGCTTTGTTGGTTCTTTGTTTGTAGATGCCATTTTTTCTCACTGAATGCAGAATAACTTTGGTGATATTAGATATTCCTTTAGTGAAAGTAGTCAGAGTATCAGGCTGTGATGGTTTGAAAGTTTTATGGACTTCAAAATATCATCTTTTTAAAGCTGATCCATTCCTGAGGGTGTGAACCCATTCTAAGTAGGATCTTTTGGTGAATAGGGTTTTAAGTTGAGGTATAACCCACTCATTAAGGATGGGTCTTAATCCTGTTACTGGAGTCTTTATAAGCAGGGGATAAAACAAAACAAAACAGAGAAGACACACAAAAAGCCTCAGAGAAGCTGAGAGAAACACAGCCAGAAGCTGGAAGAAATGAAAATCAGGAGAAAAGGGAGAGACCAAAAGACAGCAACCTGTGCCTCAGATTTGCTGAGGGTTGCACGGAGCTGGTCATATGGGAGAAAGCATCACCTGGTCATATGGGAGAAAGCATCACCTGAGTTAGGCATTTTCATGGCCTTGGAATTATACGCTTGTAAATTAATAAATCCCCATTGTAAAAGCCAGCCCATTTTTGATATATTGCATTTCATCAGCTTTAGCAAACTATACCACAGGCACTTATAGACTACTTTTTTTTTTTTTTTTTTTGCATGAACAGGCACTGAGAATGGAACCCTGGTCTCTGGCATAGCAGGCAAGAACTCTGCCTGTTGAGCCACCATGACCCACCTAGACTACAAAGTATTTTAAGCAGTTTCAACAAAAGTCTTTGAAAAAGACAGAAAACTGCATTTGAGGACAGTAGTTGCAGCCCTTACTGCAAGGACATAGCCTTTACAGATTTGCAATGATGCCTAATCAAAGCAGTTCAATTAGGCAAAGAGAATAAACTATATTCACTTTTCAGATTGTATATAATGTTAGGTTATTTGGGGGAGATTAGCAGATTTTGTCTACTCTTTTATGGAATGCTGACTGGTTTTATTTTACTTTCTAAACAATAAACATCTAAGATAATAGAGTAAATTTGATAAAGAACAATGACCTTTTCTTTACTGTTTAATGCCTAGAATTCTTGCTTATATTTCATATTTCACAGAAACAATCAACAGACTATGATTGTCTGCTTAAAATACAGTTATTGTATAAAAGTGCTAGAAGATTTGTGTAAAAGGTGGTATGAGAACAGAGAATAATTGAAGATGAACAGAGTCAGAATTTCTATATTCTATATAGTCAGAATATAGAAATTGGCAGATAGGAAGATTGAAAGGCACATAGAAGGCAGGATACAAAGGGCTTCATATGATATATTACAGAGTTTACACTTGATCCTGTAAATGTTAGGTAGGCCATTGAAAGATGTGAAGCATGATGACATTGTATTTTAGAAAGGTCACCCTGACAGCTGTATGGACAGTCTATTGCAGAGAGCTAGTTAGGCATCTGCAGCCATATTGTAATCTACAGTAGTTGAGGGCTGAACTAAGCTGTAGTGGGGGGTGAGAGGAGGTCATTTAAAGGGACACTGGGGAGACAGAACTGTGGAAACCAGTGATGGAAATGAATGTAGGTGATAAGCAAAAACACAATGAAATTTATTGTTTGTTATTTTTTATGAAATAAAACGATTTTACTGTTTCCCTTTATTACTCTCAGCTAAAAGGTGCAAAGATGATAGTGTAATTGAAGTTCTTGTAATTAATTCAGATCAGACCTAAAGTCAGAGTTTAAATGTGCTGACTTTCAAATATTTTTTAACTGTATATTGAAATGTAATAAAATTTACCTCTCTATATCAGAAGGAAATATGAAGGTGAAGGAGACATACTCAACACTTTTCTGATGCAGGTGCATATTCTTTATTTGAAATCTGTAGGATGAGATATGTTCAGGAATTTGAACTTCAGAATTTTAGAATTGGAAGTTTGTACATATATCATGCTGTACAGTAGGGATATGATCAAGAGGGATATGAAGTATCTGGTAATAAAACATTAATATTTCCAAACAAAACAAAAGTATGTTCATATGAATTAGGATAAATAAAGGATATGATAGTCTCAGGAAAGGTTTGTCATCACATGACTTCTGAATAAACAATTTTTCAAAGTTTTGGATTTCATAATTTCCTGTAAAGGGTGGTGTCCCGGTCTGAATCTGTGGTGGACCCCAGAAAAGCCATGCCCTTTGATCCTCATTCAATATTGCTGGGCAGGAGCATTTTGATTGTTTCAGTGAAAATGTGACCCACCCAATTGTGGGTGGTAACTTTTGATTAGATGATTTCCGTGGAGGTGTGTCTCCACCCACTGAAGATGGAGTTGCTTACTGGAATCCTTTAAAAGAGAAACATTTTGGAGAGAGTCCCTTTTTTGGTAGAGCCATGTGAAAGCCAGCAGATGCCGCCATGTTCGCCATGTGCCCTTCCAGCTGAGAGAGAAACGTTGAACGTCATTGACCTTCTTGAACCAAGGTATCTGTGCTGGTTTGAAAGGAAGTATGCCCTCTAAGAAAAGCCATGTTTTGATATAAATCCCATTTCTTAAAGGTAGAATAATCCTTATTCAATACTGTATATTTGAAACTGTAATGAGATCATCTCCCTGGTTGATGTGATTTAGTCAAGAATGGTTGTTAAACTGGATTAGGGGATGACATGTCTCCACCCATTTGAGTGGGTCTTGATTAGTTTCTGAAGTCCTATA
>PVIY010009803.1:13652-71248 GCA_004026745.1 Myrmecophaga tridactyla | reverse complement strand
GGGGGACGGGGCCGTGCCCGGGCGCGGGGCTGGGGGCTGGGGTCTCCGGCCCGCGCGCCTCTGCCCTCCCCTCCACGGGCCCGAGCCGCGGCGCAGGGGAGGCAGCGGGGTGTGTCACCGCTCGGGCGACCCCCCGCTCTCGCGTCGTAAATCCAGAAAGCCGGGACTTTTATGAGGCGGGAGGAGGGCATTGGAGCGATGCCATTTTGGGGGGCAGGGAGCCGAGCTGGAGTTTCGGCCGAGATTTATGCTAAACGTAAGAGCTGGCTCCCCCTGCCCGACAGAACTGGTGGCGAGGAGGTGCGGCCGAGGTTGCTGAGAGCCGGGCCGGCGGGGTGGGGTGCAGGGCTCCCCGAGTTTACCGGGGGCTCCCGGCCGCGGGCCCGCGGAGCGCCGAGGCAGTGGGGAAGGCGCCGCGCTCCCCGTTAAGGCGAAGGTGGGATCAGGTCTCTCTGTTAGAAGCGCTCTCCCGTCCACCTTGCAGAGGACACAGCGTTCAGAGAAAAGTGATTTTAAGGGGCCCACCCCACCGCGGGGTGCCCGAGCCCCAGGGAAGCCGGTGTTTCCGGTTAATTTTTGGAAGACGCCTTGACAGCGTCGGAGTCAACTTTGAATGAGTAACTCCGGTTGTTCCTTGGTTCTTCCTCCCCTGGCATCTTCCTCTCCAAGCCCTGAAAACACTTCTGCTCCCTCCTTCTGGCCTCCCTGCTCTCCCAGCAAAACCTAGGGTGGAGAGAAAACCGAGTTCCCTCCGAAGCCCCCCTCCAGCGGCCTGGAAGTGGGGGAGAACTGAACATCCTGCCCAGCCCCTCCACGGGGAGGGGGGGTGGAGAGGTTGTAATTAACCAACCGACTCTGACCCTTGATCTGCCAAGAACCTTGGCACCGCCCCAGGCCTCCTAGGAAGGTGGTGAAATGGGGGTGGTGAGGGGCCCTGTAAGGGCTCTTGCCTCAGTTTCCCCTTTGAATACACTGTTGGGGACCGTGTGTGGAGTGCCGAGGTCTTTGTGGCCCGAAGGGACAGGACCTGATGACGGATGGCATTGGCAGGGCGGTTTCAGAGCTTGCCCCTCCCTCAAGCCTGTCTTCTGCATCATTCATCTTTAAAGCAAGGCAATGTGCCAGAAGTCCCTGATGGCCCCAGGGGGGGAAACTGAGTCAAAAAGGCACGCGAGTTGCCTGGCCACATGAGGGGGATTAGAGCGAGCCAGGATTCCGTCTATGGTTTCTTGCTTTGCCAAGTTCGCGGGTGAGCTGGCTGGTTCCCACCTCCTGAGGGGGTGCCCCGGGGAGCCCACTTTCCTTGCCCCTACCTCCTCCCTCACCTGTGTTTGACTTGCTGCTTAGCTGCTCCTTGGGATCTGATAAATTGAACTTGGACTGTGGTAAAGGTGAGCTGAGCCTTGAACAAGACACCGTGTGCTGTTATTTTTAGTTTTATTTCGCATCCCAATCAGTAACAGATCAAGTGTTGATTTTTACAAAGGACAAAGAAATTCCGTTTGCTCAATTCATTGACTTCCTTGCACTCTAGTGATTTTCCCTGATGCAGCTCGGGGTGGCTTGGAGTGTGAGTGGGGGGCGAGAGCCCCGCACCCCAGGGGCAGCCCCATTGGGTGCTGGGGAGGGCCTCCAGGTGAGCAGAGATATGCGGGCAGCTCGGATGATCAGGCTGGATGGGGGGGTGGGGGTCAAAACTCGAGGGGGCAGGTCAGAATTTGCCCCCATCTCCGACAAGGGGTGAGGGGGGCCCGGTGGGGTCAAGTAAAGTGGAGAGGTTAAGGTACCTAATGTTACCTCTAAAAAAGCTTTGTGTCTCCCTGGAGAGTTTTCCCAGCGGAGTTGGAAGTGAGAAAGGGAATGTTCCAGGCCCACGCTCAGCCGCCCCAGGTGGCCTGGCCATTCCATCACCAGCCAGCCATGACCCCAGCAACCGGCTCGGCACGGCTCCTTCATCCGCTTCACAGACTCAAGGCCCGGCACGTTGTGACCAGCGAGGCGCTGACCCTGTCCCACTGGGGGGCACGGCGGGGTCTGGGGAACGCGAAGGCCTCTAGCTCTGACCTTCCCCTCAGGGTCCCGGGAGACCCTTGAGGCTCACAGATGGCCTGGAAGGAGCAGGTTCTCTGAGTGGAAATGCTGGGCCCAGTCCGGCAGCCCTGACAGTCACAGCAGCCCTTCTCCCGGAGGCGCAGGAGAGGATCTGGATGTTCCCACTCAGGCCGCAGAATCTTCTTCCTTGGCCTCACTCTTCTCCCGAAACTGAGGAAAATTCCGGCAGTGGGCATGTGGGCCAGGGAGGTGGCTCCATTCACCCTGGAGAATTGTAAGGGTTCGTGGTTACACGGCCACCTATTTGGGTGACAGGCCCAGAGCCCTGGGCCCTGCCGCCACCCCTCCTCTGGGCATGCTGTTGGCCTTTGTCATGTCAGTGTTGACAGTGGAGTGATTGCCTGTTGAGGGCAGAGGCTGACGGGACGCGCTGGCTCCCTGGCTGGTCGAACGGGGATGGCACCTGCTTCTTTAGCCCCTGCCCGGGAATGGGAAGGGAAGGCGCTGGGCGAGGAATGAGCCTGGACGCGGCAGTGAAGTTCTCCCCAGCCTGGGGCTGCCAGGGGACTCCTCCAGGCCTCCGACCACCCATACTTCCCAGGCTCCTCCAGAGCTGCTGGTCTGGCCCTTGCAGCCTGTCCTGCCGGCTCGTCAGCAGAGGCACCACCCAGAGGACGTGCGCCGGGCTGAGCGGTGGGAGACTGGCCTTGACTTTCCTGCAGCAAGGCTCAGTCTGGCTCGGCCGCTAGGTGGTGTGGGGACGTGGACAGCGTCCTTCCCAGGGTGAGCTCGGAGGGCTTTAGAAATTTAGCTTGGACTCCAGGGCTCTGTGGGGGCAGGAGAGATTAGGCTTCGGATGGTTATTCTAATAATTCCTGGGCATGGTTTGATGCTTGCTGTGATCTCCAGGGCCTGGCAGGGACAGCAGGCAGCCAGGCAGGGGGTGAGAACCGAAGAGCCAGCCCCTTGGGGCCCAGCTCGAGGGACTCCTCCTGTCCCACCTGGGTGCCTTCACCCAAGCCACTGAGCTCTTTGTTTCTTGGGTGTCCCAAGGCAGATCACCAGGCTATTGTCCCAGAAAGAGAAGCAGTGAGGCTGAGTTCCCTGAACACGGGCAGCGAAGGCTGGCTGTCATTGATGGCAAGTTTCATATAAATCTTGTTCATTTGCAACAAGTATTTCATGGTATCTGCCAGGTATGCCCAGGCCGGCGCCGCTGGGAGAATGGGAAGGATGTAAAAGGAAGCCCGGATCCTGGCAGTGCGTGGCGTCCTCCCTGGTGTGAGGGCCGAGTGCACGGTTTTAGCTTCATTATGAAAAGTGGTTGGGAAAGGGGGAAAAGATACTGCCTGAGAGAAAAACTCTTGGCACTTCACAGACTGGAAACAAAAGGCTGAGAGACAGGCCCATTGTGTGTGCAGGGCTGCCTGCCTCTGCCAGTTGGCTGGCGCAGGCTTCCTTGCTAGCTGAGCTGCAGGGGCTGGAAGGGAAGTGCCTGGGGACCCCTGCCCTTCCTGATAAGGGTACAAGGCTGCCTAAAGCCAGCCTGGGCTGTGCTGACCCACGGGCTCCCACTTGCCATCCTTCACCTACTGTGGTCAGCAGGGAGACCCAGGAGGCCCAGTACCCTGGCAGCTGTTTCACTGGCGCTTCCCGGAGAGCTGCATGACCTGGTGGTCTGTCCAACCCTCTGGACCTGCAGATCTCAAGCCATCCTGGAGGGGATGTGCTAAGCGTCGAGGGGCAGCCCCTTCCCGCCTCATTTTCTGCTCTGGGCCCCTGCCCTCCACAGCATCCAGGCCCAGGCAAGGCAGGCCAAAAGGAAGGGGACCTGCAGGCCCCCTGAGCAGGTAGGGAGAGGGCTGGATGGCTTGGCCTTGCCACACTCCCTGGCCGTGGGCAGGCGATGAGTAGCCACCGAGGCCGCCGCCTTGCTGGAAACATCTAATTAGGGGACAGAGCAGCACAAGCAGGGGCCCAGCCAGTTCTGCGTCCTGCCCTCTGCCACCCAGTGACACCCGCTGGCAGGTGCAGACGCCGAGAGCACTCCCAGTGCACCCACGGGGGTGGCAGGCAGGCAGGCAGGTGTGTACTTGGGGGGCGGGGGTGAGTACCCCTCCCTGGCCACCAGGGCACTGCTCGTCCAGCCTCCGCTGCCCCTGGCTCAGGGGTGCAGCCCGGGCAAGCTCACCCCCTGTGCTCTGGTCCCTGGGACTACTGTCCTTTTAAGGTCTGCGTGCAAGGGGGAGAGCGGGCCAAGCAAAGAGGTTTCTCCCCAAACCGGCTTGGAGCCCAAGGCCTCTCCGCTGGCGGAGCAAGGGAACCCAGCGGGACAGCCCATCTAGCGCTGAGACCAGCAGGCCCTCACCTGCCGCCGCCTCCTCCCTCCGCTGCTCAGAGGTGGGGCAGCCGCGCTCCACATCTGGGATCCCCATTACACTCTCCAAAGCTGCAAGACAGAGGAAGGCAGGACGTCCTGTAGGTCTCCACCTGGATGGAGAAATGGGGGTTCTCGTCCAGCGCTGCACCCTGGCCGTGACCTCCCGCAGCTGGGAGACTGGCATCAAAGGTGCCAGCACTGACACACACCATGCCCGCCCCCGGTCCCCCCCTCCCAGCCCCGACCACCAGGGCCCCGAGCGCACGGGCCAAGACCTGGCGCCAGCCCAGAGGCCAGGCTGGGGCCCGGTGCGGGTGAATCAACTCCCGGAATGAGGTGGCTCATTAAAGTCGCCCGGACAGACGGACGCCAGTGCCAGCAGAACGGGTTCTGGGCGGCGGGCAGGCGCATTCTTCTCCAGTCAGACCTTTGTTGTGTTTTGAGGGGGCGAGAGCTGGGGCCTCTCCTGAAACTTTGGTGCTTTCGTCTTTGCCTTGCTCCACGACTCTGCTGTTCCCGCCTTCCCCACCACCCGGTCGGTCTGTCTACCTGCGACCACCCACTGGGGCCCGAGGAGGGAGGCCCTGGTCGCGCCTGTCTCAGCGGTTGGGGAGGGGACGGGGTGCAGCCCCTTCCCGTGCTGCCATCCTAAAGCCGCCGCCCAAGCTACTCTCTCAGAAGCCTGCTCATCCTTCCCTTCCAAGGAGCCTCTCGGGGTCTCCTTCTGGAGGCTGGGCAGCGTTCCTCACTGATAGATTTCCCGCACAGAACTTGGGCATTTGGGAAGAAAAGTAACTAAGCTGAAAAATTAGATCGTGCGCTGCAGCTCTTGTCAGCTGGGAGACCTGTCAGCTCCGTGTCACTAAAGAGCTCCCCGCCCTCCCATCTTGCTTCCCCAGGCCCGTTTAATGTGAGGTGCCTGCCAGGGGAGTGGCCGCGTCCTAGAGCCACCAGGTATCGGGGCTGCCCGCCGTGGGAGCCTGGCCCACCCCCCGCTGCAGCCAGCGGTCCCCGGCTGGGGAGCGGGTTGCATAAGCGCTGGGCAGGCTGCCAGGGCACTGTTAGGCCGCGTCCACCTGTTGCTCCCTGACCTCCTCCCTGGCCTGCCCAGCCGACCTGTTTGCGTGCAGAGCGGGGCCCAGCCCTGGCGGGAGCCCCGGAGCCAGGACGGGGAGGACCCTGAGGCCCGCCCACCCTCTCCAAGGCCAGCTACTCAACCTGCCTGTTGGAAGGGCTCGGAGAGGCACAGACCCCCAGGGACCCTCCCGGGGTGAGGGTGAATCCCCGCGAACTGTCCCTGGGGCCTGGCCTGGCCGAGGTGCCCTCTGCCCTGCAGGAGCGAGAACGAGGCCTGGAATGCAGAGGGACTGGCCCGGGTGGGGTAGGCAGACAACTCCGGAGGGGTAATTGGCAGGGCAGGTTGGGTCCTCCCAGTTCCGCTAAGACACAAATTACTCAGTGGGCAGGCCTGTGGGCCGCACTGCTTGGCTGGCGTCACCTGTAATTAGCTTAATGGGGTGGGAGGGGGAGGGAAGTGCAGCGTGCGCTGGGCCGGGGGCAGCCCTGCTCTGCCGCATGCCCAGAGAGGGAGGGGCGCAGGCTCCAGGTGCCAGGCCAGCTCGAGGTGGGGACGCCTTCCTGGGACCCCACTGGCTCCTTGTCCCCCACCCCCCCATGCCCACCCCAGCCCCTCACCTGGGTGCTCTCCTCTCTCCAGTCAGCCTGGGCTTCTGCCTGCCTCAGCCCTACCGGGAGCCGGAGCCATCCATGGCAGAACCAGCCTCTTGCCCATTGGCTTTGGACATGAGCCTTCGGGACCCCAGCTACAGCGTGGCACCGGGGCCCTGCGCAGTGGCCCAGCTGCCCTCTGAAGACGTGGGTCGCTTGGCGGAACCCCAGGGCCGAGACCACAGCTTCCTGCGCACCAAGATGAAGGTAATTCCCTACCGCGCGCCAAGGCCGGGGGCGCGTGTCGGGGCCGGGGTCTGGCTCTGAGTCGGGGCGTGGATGGAGGACTGCGGGAGATGAGTCCAGCCAGAGCCCGGATGTGGGCGGACAAGGAGAGGAAGAAATCTAGAGCGGGAAGGCCATTCACTGGGTAGAAGCAGCAGGTTCGGATGGCATCTAAGCCCTTGGAGTCCACATCCAGGGGTTGCTTAATTTAATTTCTGGCCAAAAGAGGCAAGGAAAGCCCCTCCTCATGCAGAAGCCCTAGGAAAGGAGGTGAGGTATGAGCCCCGCTCAACATCATCTAGTGGGCGAGAATGCGCTCTGGCAGCGACACGGTCGTTAACCCTCCCTGGGGCATGTGCCCAGTGAATGCCACCGAGCCCAGGTTGACCTTTTCAACCCCCATGTCAGGGTCCGTGGCCTCCCATTGAGGGCAGGGCCAGGCTGAGCAAGCCCACTGCACTCAGGGGTCCATAACACAACAGAAACGCCCCAACCTTCAAGGGCCATCCCTGGCTGGGTCTGTGTTCCTGAAAGCTCCAAGATCTAGAAGCTTCTGCCAGCAGAGTTCTCAGGGAAGGGTGCTCAGAATGCTACCCTACGTGCCAAAAGTGGCAGTGGGATGGAATGCTGTTTTTTCCTTTCCCCCACAGAGGCCCTGCAGAGGGCAGGGGAGAGGAAAGAACAGCCCCTAACCCCACTGCCCTTCCTCCTAGCCCAGGACCCCTGGGTACAGGGAGGGCCTGGGTCAGTCAGAGGACAGAGGGAGCACGACAGCAGCTGAGCTAGAGAATTGAGTCCTGACCCCAAAGGGTCTTGATAACTGGCAACAAGGGACATCTGCCCAGGTGCCCAACAGCCAGCGCCCCAAGCCCCGAAGGAGGGAGGGGTGGCGTGAGGGTGTGTGCCGAGTGCCAGGGCGTTGCCAATGACAGGGCCACCCACAAAGCCCAAGCAGCCATGGGAATGTAACCAGAAGTGGAGCATCGAGCCGCACGTCGCCCCGTGCTGGCCAGCTGCACCTGGACAATTGCTGCAAATCCTCTGGGCAGCGTCCTTTAAGGGATGTAGAGTGGCAGCCAGGATTTCCGCAAAATCACCCAGGGCGGGGGCGCGGGGAGGAGAGGGGGAGGCAAAGGCAGAGCGAGTCTGGCCCAAGTAGCAGGGCATGGGGGCTCCCTAATACTAGTCTCTACTTTTATATATATGCTTGACATTTTCCATAATTAAAAAAAAAAAAAATGAAAAAGGCTTACAGACAAGAGGGTCATAGGTGACCAAGGGATTCAAACCAAGCCACACCAGGCCCGCTCCCATGGATGAGCAGAAAGTAGAGACAAGTTTGGCTCGGTCGCCAGCAGGTGGCCGGGCCAGGTGACCCCAAGGTCCTTTCCAGCCCTGACACCCCTGAACCGTGAAAGCAGATGGCCTGGAGATGTGGCCTCGGAGGGAGCATGGGTACCGTTTCCTGCAGGGGCTGGCGCTGGTGCCCTGCAAAGCTGCGGAGCTGGGTGCCCGTCTCAGACACCTCCCTCGCCTGCAGGTGACCCTGGGGGACGGCCCCGGCGGGGACCTCTTCACCTGCCCCATCTGCCAGAAGGCCTTCACCTACCAGCGCATGCTGAACCGCCACATGAAGTGCCACAACGACGTTAAGAGGCACCTCTGCACCTACTGCGGGAAGGGCTTCAACGACACCTTTGACCTCAAGAGACACGTCCGCACCCACACCGGTAAGGGGGCCGCCCGGCCCGGTCCTGCCAGCGCAGCTCTCTTCCAGGCCCCGGTGGCCTGGGAGGGCCTCTTAGGGCTCGGGGCAGGGCTTTCCTCCCTGTGTCCAGGACGCAGGCTGGCAGCAGGCCCTGCGCAGGACCGGCTGGGGGCGCTGCTGCCTCTGCCCCAGCCCCGACCCATGCTCTCCCCCTGCCCCCCACAGGCGTGCGCCCCTACAAGTGCAGCCTGTGCGACAAGGCCTTCACCCAGCGCTGCTCCCTGGAGTCTCACCTGAAGAAGATCCACGGCGTGCAGCAGAAGTACGCCTACAAGGAGCGCCGGGCCAAGCTCTACGTGTGCGAGGAGTGCGGCTGCACGTCCGAGAGCCAGGAGGGCCACATCCTGCACCTGAAGGAGCAGCACCCGGACAGCCCGCTGCTGCGCAAGACCTCCAAGAAGGTGGCCGCGGCCCTGCAGAGCACAGTCACCTCCCTGCTGCAGGGCGGCCCCCGCCTCTGAGCCGCCCACCTGGATGTTTCCGCCTCAGGGGGCTGAGCCTGGAAGGACGAGCGCATAGATGCGCCCCAGTGGAAGCAGCAGGCCCAGGGAGCAGGCGCGGTTTCCCCCAGTAGCAGGACTTTTCTCCAGGGGGGTTGGCCCTGCTGCCCCCGCCCTCCAGAGCACAGGGCGGGCGCTGCTGGTCCCCCCTGGGCGATGGAGTCCAAGCACCTGCAAACGGCACCAGCGGGAAGCTGGCGATAGCCCCCTGTTCGCTGTGTTGAATGCTCAGGGCTGCCGGGAGGCTCAGTGCTTCCGACAGGGAAATGCACACACCGGGCCCAGCTCTGGGTGTGTGTGTGCATGCGTGCATGCGTGCACACAGGAGGCCTTTCCACAGATCACCTCATTTTGCAGATATCAACTACAAGGTGCCAAGGAGGTTTTATTTCCTTTTTTCAAGATGACAAATGTACAGATATTAATATATTTTTGGTACCTACGGCTACTGTTTTTGAGAGGGGGACGGAGCTGGCTTTTCTCCATCCCCATGTGGTTTTATTTATCCTGGACATTTCACCCCTCCTTTGTACCCTAGCCCTGACCCACCGCCCAGCCCGCACACCTCCTGGTATATTTAACCTGCGACCATCCCTGGCTTGTGCCCAGGAGGCTGGACCGCGGTACTCTGCTCTTCTTCCCCTCCCGCCGGGCAGCACACGGGCCTTCCCCTCTTCCCTCCCCTGTGGCTCTGCCTCCTTCCCTGGCTGTTCCAGGGCAGCCTCCAGGTTACTCAGGATCAGAGGAACTCACCCTCCCAGAGGCCAGGCACCTGTCAGCTGCAGCTCTAAGGGTGAGCACAATGGAATGCTGAGCTCTAGGCAGGCCCAGCCCACTGCCTGAAGTCCCGAGAAGGGTGCAGGGCCAGACCCCAAGGCCACTTTTTGCCTGATCGACTCAGAAACCCTAGGATGGCAGTAAAAAAACAGAAAATGGGGATAATCGGCAAACGCATCAGAAACCCTAGAGGAAGAAAGTACTAGATGGTTAACAGATTTTAGTTTGGCCTTTTTTTCTGGCTATTTTGCAAATGGCCAGGCAGGGGTTTGGAAGGCCAGGGATTTTGAGCAGCATCTCTGGGCTGTGCCTAAGGGAATGGGCACGGTCTCCCGGGCTCGCTTGGGTTGCCTCCTGATAAAAGGAAAGTCATTCACACTTTGCAGCTGTCTCTCAAGTAACACTCTGGGTCTGTGTCATGTGGGTCACGGGGAGAGAGATGGACAAGCGGGGCCAGAGGGCCAGCCAGTGCCTTGAAACCACCCCCCTGAGCAGGACCAGCCTTGGGGTCCCTATCCAGGCCTCAGGAAAGGAAGGAGCCTTCTCCTGGCTTCCCTCGCCCTGTCCTCTGCTCCTGAACATCCACAGACTGCTGTTCACTTGACTTTATTATTATTATTATTTTTGCAAGTGTCTGGACAATGCTGTATTTTGGAAGTTATAAAATAACATGATCTGGAAGCTCTGTTTTTGTTTACACTCCTGGACCCATGGGTTCGATATCCACCCGAGGGAGTCATAAGACTCTGTGTTGTCTGTTTTATTTTATAACTTTTCCCACAACTATTAAAATCAAAGAACTTACCCTTTGCTGCTTTTCTGTTTTATTTTGGTTTTTGTTTGTTTGGTTTTCGGTCTAATAGGCCTCTTTCTTTTGTCTGGAGGACAATTAATCAAAACAAACAATCGATTCTATTTGAAGCTTTACCCCTTTGCCAGTGGGTAAAGACTGGAGCCTGGCCCGGAAAGGTGAAGGGGCCTGTGTGGCGTCTGGCTCCAGGTACCAGGTGCATGGCTCCTGCAGGGGCCTCCCCCGTCTGTCCTGCATCTGTCTGATGCCCCTGTAGCCCCCGCGTCCCAACAAGCCCACCTCAGGCCACACCTCCAGCGCATCAGCTCCCTCAGTCCTCCATCCACCCTCCAGGGTAGGTGCTGACGCCACCACCCGGCAGAGAGAAGTTGGGTAACTGGCCCAAAGTCCCACGGCTGGCAGGCAGTGGAGCTGGCACCAGCAGCCACTGCGCTCTGGTCTGTGCAGCGGCACCGCCATTCTGCCTCATGGGTACGGGGAGAGAACTTAGCGGGAGGCTCTAGGAAACGTAAAGACTGCCTGGTCTCCCCATCCCCTACCTGGACCAGAGTCCCAGGTGAGAGCTCTTCCACCACGAGCAGGAGGGCTCCCAGGCCTCTGCCACTGGATTACATTCCAGGAGGCATGAGAAAAATTGGTAAGAAAGGGAAACGCTGACTGCCCTCTCTAAGTCTCCCCACGAGAAGCCCAGAGGTTTGGAAAGAACCTATAACTCTCCCCAAGTCTCTTTAAATAGCCAGACAGGGAGGATTTCTCTCATCTCTACAAGCCTCCCAATGGAAGGTCCAACCGAGTGCCACTTTAGCACGGGCCAAGATCAGCCATAGCTCATTGTTGGGAACTCAGACAATTAATTGCCAAGAAAGGACAAACTCCCAACAAACTGGACAAACTCCCAGGAAACCAGGGAAGGTTAGCTTTGGGGCTTTATTCGGGCCTCTGTTCTCTCCTCACAAGAGCTCTCTGGCATCCTCAAAAGAGCCACAGCCCTTCCCTGGCCAGACAGGCACATCTCAAGGGCCCAGAATGTTCTTCAGATTCAGTAGGATGCTGTGGGAGAAACAAGCACAGTCGGCTCTCAATTGACTGGGAAATGAGGCCCAAGTGGAGGAGAGAGACCACTGCCTGTCAGCCTATAACCGAGGACAAATGGCGTGGCCAGACACAATGCCACAGACTCATAGAAAGGAGCATTTTTGCAGCAAACGCTTCCTGGAGGAGGCGGGCCTTAAGCTAGGCTGGAGGAAAATGAGGATCTAAACAGGGCAGAAGAGGAGGGAGGGTGTTTGGGGAAGGACCAAAGACTCAGAAGAGAGATGCAGTGTGGCACATGGGGTAGGCCAGAGGTTCTCAGCATTAGATCAGCCATCTGGGTGGGAACCTTATTTGTTGCTTCCTTCATTCATTGAGAACACGGGTTTTTGTTTTTGTTTTTGAGTACTGCCTAGGTGCCCAGAAGAAGACAGGAAAAGATTCTGAGAGATAGGAAAGGTGGGTGGAACTTAGCAAGACAATCTGAGAAAGGAGAGAGGTAAAAAGGCCTATCTTACACCTAAAAGAGAAAAGCTAGCAGGCCACGGTGGCTTAGTGGCAGAGTTCTCACCTGCCATGCTGGAGACCCAGGTTTGATTCCTGGTACCTGCCCATGTGAAGAAAAAAAAAAAAGAGAGAAAAGCTACGAGTGTAGGGTGGGAAAACGTTACATCATCAGCAAGTGCTAGTAAGATTTTAACTTTATGTTTTTATGTATTTCTTAAATTTTCTTACAATGATCATATTATTATTTTTACAATCAGAGCAAAATAAAGTTATGAAACAGTTTAGGGGGTTTAGTTTACTAGAGGCTCAATACATCAACAGGGAGATGGAGCTGCCAAAAAAAAGCTAATATGACCTCGGGCCACTTGTAGTCTCCAGGGTCTGCATGGCAGGGAGAGGCGTCTCTGAGTGGGGGAGGCAGAGTGGGGGCCCAGCCCACCTCCAGCCCTGTCTGTGACCTTGGCCATGTCATCTGACCTCTCGGTTCCCGCAGCTACAGGACCAAGTGGTCTCATGAGTTCTAGAGTCCCTTCCTGTTACAGAGACTTCATGTCTCTAGACCCCAGCTAGATAAAACTCTCAGGAAACTTCACTGACAAGCTGCAGCAGAGAC
Source organism: Myrmecophaga tridactyla (assembly GCA_004026745.1). Taxonomy (NCBI): domain Eukaryota; kingdom Metazoa; phylum Chordata; class Mammalia; order Pilosa; family Myrmecophagidae; genus Myrmecophaga; species Myrmecophaga tridactyla. Next base: position 58,855 of record PVIY010009803.1, on the reverse strand, counting down.
AAGGAGGGCAAAGGCCCGGAGGAGGTCCTCTGTGGGAGCCTGAGTGTGGCTTGAGGAAGAGGGGACGGGCTCTCAACAGGTGGCTCCAGAGAGGGCAGAAGGTGAATAGTAGGTGGGGACAGATGCTTCCGAGGGGGAGCCCCAGAACCGACACGAGAAGGCTGCAGGCAGAGGCCGGGAGCCATCTGTTAGGGATCTGGGAAGGGATTTAATCCTCGGACAGAAGTCTGGGCAGACATCTTCAGGAAGGAAAGGCTCTTTCCTTCATGAAATTCTATAAGGTCAGGCCGATGGGCAGTGATCATGACTTGGGGACCTAATCACCATTCCCAGGAAGGCACCAGCCAGGGAGGAAATGCAGGGAACAGAATAGAAAGGAAAAGAAAACGTCAAAATGAGATCGGTTGGGAGGCTGTACCCACACTCTTGGTTTGGGGTAATGGGTGCCTGGATTTGTGGGCAGGGGCTCCCTGCACTGTCATCACCCTTTCTTGTCCTCTGGGGCCTCCCAGGACAAGTCCACTCCCTCAGGCAGCTATGTGACCTAGAACGGGCCACCCTCTCCATAGACCCAGCATGTTCCAAATCAACCTGTCTTCATGCTCATGTGAGCCCCCATCCCAATTTCCTAGTCTGTTTCGGTAGTCCCGTCCCCCTGGTCTCCAGGCTAACCTCTCCACGCTCTGTAACTCCCATATGCAATCAGTCCGTGCCCCCCACCTCTGTCCCCTGGGAAGGCATCCGTGGGCTCTGAGGACATGTGCTGAGAGACCACTGCTGAAGGGTGGGCTTAGGCAGGGCCTGGAGATGCTGCCCATTAGTGTCACAGCAGCAAGTCTCATTTTCTACGACAGGGACCACGGCATCTGGGGCAGGGGGTGAGACCAAATCAAGAGGGGCTGCTGCTGACTGAGAGTCCTGGGAGCGAACATGTGTTTTGGGCATACACATACACAACCAGCTGTCGCTTTCATTTGCTGAGCACCTACTATGTGCCAGGCAGCAGCTTCCATTTGCTGAGCGCCTACTACATGCTAGGAAGCAGCTCCCATTTGCTGAGCACCTTCTATGTGCCAGGCAGCAGCTCCCATTTGCTGAGCTCCTACTACATGCCAGGCAGCAGCTCCCATTTGCTGAGTGCCTACTACGCTCCAGGCAGCAGTAAATACTAAGTGCCAGGCAGCAGCTCCCATTTGCTGAGCACCTACTACACGAGGCAGCAGCATGCTGGGCTTCTTTCTGACCTCATCTCTAATGCCCACAACATCCCAAGGAGGTAGCTATTATAGTTCCTATTTTTAGACAAAGAAACCGAGACTTGAGATTAAACATCTTGCTCGAGATCATGCACCTCGTAAGTGACGAAAGCAGGATCTGACACCAAATCTGTGGACAACTAAAGTTTGGGCTCTTTTCTCTTGGAAACAGAGATCCTTCTCACTCCGTCCTTCAATCACTTAGTTTCTGGATGCTTCTGTTCTGGAACATGCGGTCTGCGGAGGCACTAGGTACAACACGAGGAATACAGGCCAGTCCCTGCCCTCCACGCAGGGGAAGAGATGGCCGCACACGGGGTGACAACACAGGGCAGCAGGAAGGGGCAAGGCTGTCCCGGGGCTCATGGGAGAGATGGCCTAAGCTCCCAAATGTCTCCCAATATCAACAGAATGGAGACGGGGAGGGGACAGGTGCGCAGTTGAGCACTCCCCTCCCCCACATCTATCCAGGGTACTGGGCAGGGGGACTCATTCCAACTAGCCTGAGAGCTTGGCACCATTATTGTCATTTTATACACGAGGAGAGTCAAACCTAAAGAGGTTAAGAAACAGCCAACCGAGGTCGGTTGCCGTGTGTGACCTGGCGGAGCCGGATGTGAGGCACAGGCTGCCTGGCTCCAAGCTGGGGCACTCCAGGGCACCACTGCCAGCCCAGGAAACACGTGGAAACCCGAGAGAAGAGACTGGAGACCCCTGGGTCCAACTGCAGGGATGAGCCAAAGACCTCTGGGGAGCCAAGACCGGCAGGACCTAGCCCTGGCCCCAGAAATGCCTGGTGTGTTGTTTCCTGTTAAATTGCAGCCACCGCTGTCTTAAATATTCCTAACTGGGAGAAAGGGCAGGAGAGGGACGGGAGAGGGGCGAGCCCCGGGAAGGACTCAGGGGAATCTGGGAAGGGCCGGGACATTCCAAACCCACAGGTGCGCTGGGCCCAGCGCTCGCCCCCGCCCCCACCCTGCGCCCCTCCCTACAGTCCCAGTTTTCCAGAGCGGTGATCGCGTAAGAAACTCATCGTGTCCTCACCACCTCGGCTGGACCAGTCCAGCCGGCTCCCGCCCGGTCCCCTCCCTGCCTCCCCCGCACGAGCTCGGGGACTCCGGGTAACAGGCCCCGGCGCCTCCCCCTCCCCACGCGCAGGCAGCGGATGAGTTGCTGAAGGAGACCTGGAGAACTGGAAGGACCTGCGTCCCTTCCGTCCCTTCCTCCTGAGGCACAAACGAACTTGCCAGCGGTAATAACAGGGCAGAGGAGCGGACCCAACTGCCTTGAGACTCGGGAAGAGGGAGGCCGCCTGCGCCCCGCTGCCCAGGGCACCCGTGCGCGCCCGCCGTCAGCGCCCGGCTCGGTGCCCGGGGGCCCCTGGAGAGTGGGGGGCCACCCACCTCCCACCAAAGGATTCCCTGTGACTCCAATATCCCCACACGTTTTCACGATTCTTCCAGAAAGTTGTAAGAGGCTCAGGGATTTCTGGAGCCTTTTGCAGGAACCTCTGGTGGAGCCTCCCCACCCCCACGGGGGCAGCAGCACTTGGAAGGGGGAGGAGGGGAGGATCTGGGCAGATGGGAGGTGAGTGCACAAATCTCAAGCAGCCCTTATGGAGCCCAAAGGAGGCCAGGGTGATTCTGAGATGTGCACTGGATGAGGAACCCTCACCAACATGCCCTTGTTTGGAGTTTGGAATTTACACTAAGATGCACAGACTGGGGAGATATTGTCAAAGAGAAAGGAGTAGAAAAAAAGAGCCAAGAATCAGGGGTCTGGGTGGGAGAGGCAGGAGAAACCAACTTGTACACAAATTCAGAGTGATTCTGGAATAGCAGATGTCGAAATGAGTCTTTAGCAGGTAATATTTTTAGCCTGTTTTAGATTTTAGCCTTCTTAATATAGAGTTCTTTTATATCAATAAAAAACACACACCATGGAAAATTGACAGATAATATGGATGAAAAACTTCAAATGATAAAAATCATTTGGGGAAAATATGACTTCATTCACAATCAAAGAAAATAAAATAAAAATCAGCCATCTTTAACTATAAAGAGAAGTCAATGATAAAACGGGTTGAAGTATTGGCAAAGTAGAAACAATCAAAATGTTTAACTGTAGAGTACCATTAAAAATGATCATGAAATATTATGTATTTACTAAACATGATATAAAATTTAATAACAGGAAAATGTCTACAATATATTAAGTAAAGAAAGCAGGTGTCAAAACCGTATTCTGAGGTGGTCACATCTTCCATTTTAGTAAACAAAACAGGGACACCTATGTCTCAGAAAAGTTATGGAAGATTTACCAGCTCACTGTTCCAAGTAAAAGTTATTGCTCAATGGCGGAATTGTGATTTTTTAAAATTTTCTTCTTTTTGTTTGTCTATAGTTTGTACTTTTCTACAATGATCATACAGCTTCTGTAGTGAAAAGAAAGCTTGGTGATTTTGAAAGCATTCTTGGGGGGGGAAATGTAAGTACCATTTGCCCGATGTCTGTATATACCCTTCTCTGGTTTAATGGTCATAGAAGTAAAGGTGGGATGGAAATGGGTAAGAGGAAGGCTGGGGGGTGGGGGGATGGGAACAGACTGTTTGAGGTCACCTGGGGTGCAGGGATAAGGAGGAGGAAAGAGCTCCAGGAACCCTGACTTCTGGTGTGAGAGCATGCCACCACAGAGACAGCCCCAAGAGAGCTGAAGTCAGAGCGTGTGAGTCTCAATCCTGGGTCTACCAGTTGACCTTGCGGAAGCCATTGAACTTCCCTGAGATTAAATTTCAACACCTACAAATGGGAGCTACAGTAACAGGGCCTTATGGTGAGGATTCATGGAGATAGCACATAAGAAGGCGCTCTGAAGTTTACAGAACTGAGCCAATGTTGGGGGCTGCAGTTCATAATACTCATCCCTAGTTAACCCCCTCTGCCTGTACCTGTTTACTTACTGATGTTTGGGCAGAAAACGCTTGGGGGCTGAGTTGGGTGGACCGAGGATGCCATGGCTTGTCATCTTGGGAGACTGGGAGAGGCTGGGTGGTGGTTCTGGTTGGATGGGTCCCCACCCTGCACGAGACAAGGGGAAGTCATGGCTTCTGGGCGGAGGTGGTGAGCATACTCATGAATCACAAGCCCCTCTGGCGGGGACTGGTTAGCTCGTACTGACAGCTCCACTGATTGCTTCCTGCAGTATGGCCCCAAACATCCTCAAACAGCACCACTTTCTCCCTTCCGCCTAGCTGAAAAGCGTTTAGTTATCAGTTGACAGGTTCGCTAAGTACTGGTCATGTCTGGGATTCTAGACTGTACGGCCCCAAGTCCTTCAGTCCTTCAGATGACAGACCTTCTTTTCTTCTTTGTTGTTCCTTCCCGCCTTCTCTTGGGTTTTACCTCCTTTTGTTTTTTGGGATTGCTTTCATTGCTCTCCTTTCCCTGTTCCAACTAGCGCTAGCTCTTCCTCTGTGCAATTCATGTCCAGGTACCCACCACCAGAAGCCACCTGATACCAGGGTGTCCCGAGCTAAAGCCCAGGGGGACTGGGTGACGAGGGAGCGGGGCGCTGCCCTTCCCCACCCAGGACCACTGTGGCTGGGTGCTCACAAACTTTTTTAATTCCTCATTTCATCACTAAACTTTCTCAGAATTATCTAATGAGCCTAAAATGTGCATGTATATTTGGCTTTCTTATTTTTTCTAATACTCCTGCTAATCTTATACCCCCCATCCCCACAAAAAAAAAATCCCTTCCTCTGTGGAGTCCTTTCGATTTATCTCCACCTTGCTGGTGCTGGCATGCCCTGGGCTGAAAGTGCCATTCAAGGTGTGGTTTTGCCCAGTGAACGGAGAGACTCAGGGGGCCTCCTCCGCAGGATTGGGGAGAGGCAGTCTAGGAACAGCCTTGTGCGGCTTCAGCTGGGTTTGTGTCCTCCCTCCATTCTAGGCCTTTCTAGGCTCTTCTGTTCATCCCCGCTATCCAGCGGCGTTGGGATGGGAGTTTTTTCTGTCTCCTTCATTCCTTAGAACCCCACCCCACTATGTTTTTTCTAAATCAGAATCTCATTTCGAAATCTCCTGCCCAAGGGGTTTCCCAACACCTCCCAGTTTTGAATCAACGTGCTGTTGACAGCACTCCCAGATCAGGAAGAGAGACGTTACGTGGGATCAGCCTTGGCCTCACGCCTGGAAGACACTCCTCTCTCTGTGATAGCCGTCAGCCTGCTGCATCTGGACAAACACATCTGTCCCCTCCTTGTCTTCCATGAGGTATGAACCAAGTAGGCTATGCAATGATATTGTGAGTCACTGATTCTATACTTTGGATGGACTTTAGGGTGCCTAAAATATCTCAATAAAAATATTTAAAATATATGTGTATGTGTGTATCTATCTATCTATCTATAAGACAACCAAGTAGGCTCCAAACTGAGAACCAGGACTGGCGGGACAGTGCCATACTCCTCCCCAGGGGAACGCAGAGGTGGACTATGCAGTGGACATCCTCTCCAGACGCCCCATGGAATCCTCTGCCCTCAACAGTGGTTTGCTGGAGACCAGGAAGACCGAGGGCAGAATTTCCCACCGCTGGCCCCATTGATGGGCCACCCCACAGGACTACATATGTTGGTCCCTGCTGGTGGCCCAATGGGACAGATATGGGCGATGGGAACCCTGACTCAAGAGCAGCCTCTATAGCAGCCCCAGAGAACTGGGTCAGTGAAAATGGGCCATCCTCTCCACATGATGGATGACACACAGACCCAGTGTTGTGATGCAGAGCTCCCTGTCACAGAGGAGGGTCGGTCTGTGGTCTGCAGCCAGGTAGGGCACAGTTACTCTCTGGAGGAAGCTGGAGGACAACTAACAGGGTTGAAATGGCAACCTGAGTCTCTGCGTCCAGCTAACAAGACATTTCACCTTCATTTTTATTTGAAAAGTCTGTTGAAAGCTTCCATTCTGCAGCCAGTTCCCAGAGAGCTCATCCGGATGATGAGGGCAGGAGACAGACGCCCAGCCTGCCCCTGGAAGCTCTCGTCACCCTCTCATTGAGCTGACCAGTGCTGGACTGGAGCTAAGCTTTTCCCTTGGCTCCTCCAGTTTGCACAGCAGAGGCACCTGGTGCCCCCGGCAAGCTCCTGTGCCTGGCACTTGGTGTCACTCTTGCTGCCACGTCAACTGACGGCCACACACTGACCGGTGGGTACCACCTGCCCCCGCCATCCCCACCACGTGCACACAGGCGCGCGCGCACACACACACACACACACACACACACTGACACGCATACTCACACCCACACACCCCTGCACTCATATTCACACACTTATGCATACTCACACTTACACACAAGCACATACTCACACGCACATGCAGAGACACACTCACACATGTTTCCAGGGCAGGAGCCCAGCTTGCCTGCAGAAAGGGCAAGTGTCCAGGCCAAAGGATGACGGCCATGCCGAGGCACAGGAGTGTCACCTGGGGAGCCGGAGAAGGGCCCTGGGGGACTTCCTGGGGGAAGCCTCACCTTCCCTGAGCAAGGCCTGGGTGGAAATGTTGGATGCTGACTTTGCCAACATTTTCTTAAAGCCCCAAATTACTCAACAGACACTCTAACAGCACCAAGAACACGAGTCACTTGACATCAAATTGGCAAATTTTGGTGACCGAAACCGGGAAAAGAGGCACATTCAGCTGTTTATGGTCATAAGCCTCGCCATCCTCTCCATTTCTAGTGCGTTACCTACCAGGCCTTTGTCAATCAACATGTCCTACTTCACCTGCGCAGCAGTCCACAATTTTGTTCTGCTAAGAGCACCTGTTGGCAACCAAACGAATTTTATAATCCCTTTCAGCCCCTATAATTAAACTTCTCTCATGTTCCATGGCCACCACTGCATCTTCCCCCTGTCACTCAGCATCTGCCAGGCTCCTCTCAACGGGAGTTTAATGAGCTCCCGCTGGACTCTGGGTTTACCCCAGAGTCTCCTTCTGCTCGCTGTAGCCCCCTCCATGAGAAGATTCCTTTGTCCTTGCGGCGCTCCTGTGGGTGAATGGCCCTCGTGGGGATGGTGGGACACACAGATCTCATTTTTCTCTCATAAGAAATCAACTCTTTTATTATTGTTTTGGGGTGAGGGAAGAGTTTGGACAGCCCTAAATATCACAGGCGTGGTGAGGAACCAGTTACCCAAGAAGAGTTGGGGTGGAAAGGGCCAGCTGGCCCAAGCTACAGCCTCCTTTACCCCTGCTCCCGCCCGCAGATGGGTCAGCACCATCAGCCTCAAAGCACCTTATCTGGGTTACAAGGCTTGAGGTTACCTTAATGTTCCCTGACTCTGGCGGGCTGACAAGTGGGCTGTCCGGAGCAGCCGCTTTCCTGGGGCAGGTGGCGCGGGTGAGTGGGTTAACTATTTCCCTGCCACCTCATCTTTGAAAACATCTCATAAAAGCGCATCAGAGGAAAGAATCTTTTCATTCCACCTATTATTAGTTCCTAGAACAGGGGCTGGAAATGTGTAGCCCAGCAGCACATTGCCCTGGAGATGATCGAGGCTCCGTGGGACAAGGAGACACCAGCAGCCAGAATGCCATTTGCTTCTGGAGATAAGACTGTCAATGCCAAGGTCAGGAACGCACGTCTCCCACCCCCTTCTCTCTCCGGCACTGGAACAGGCCGTGGGGATGTGTGACTGACCCAAGGGCAATAAAGAGCTGGCTGTACTTTCTTGAAGTTGTTCTAAGGATTTTATGGCCGTTATCTCACTGCTCTTACCAACATCAAGGAAAGAACAAAGAAGGGAAGAGGCATAAGTCCTCTTATTTCATCCAAACAAAAGTGAATGGGCAGGGGAGGGAAGGAGAAAGCTTTCTGTGAACTGGCTACAACTCTCTCCACCCGTAACATCAGCGAAGAAGTAGACATGAACTCAAAAGCCCCGTTTCTAGCCTCATGGCTATAGTAAATCCCACAGATAGAGACCTGAGTGGGGGTTGGAGATGGGGTCCTTGACTCTGGCAGCATCTGACAATTCTGACTGATTTCATAAAAGGAAATTGAAATTGGCACCTCTGTCAAACCGCAAATTCCCCCTGCCCTACCTCCCCCAAACTTTGTAAATAACAGAGACGCTCATTCAAGTAATTAGAAAGAAAAAAAAAACCAAAACAACACTGTCAGCTAAGTAGTTTGAGAATGTTTAGGTGTGGCTGGAAGCCAGACCTGTGGACAGTCAAAAATACTAGTTTAATAAGCTTGTAAATTTGGAGTGACTCTTCACATCTTACAGTGAGGTCTGGAGTTCAACTATTTCATCTTTAAAATTGTAGCCTTCATCCCTAACCACTCCTCCCGTCTGCGCTGTACTTTGCTTCTTCACAATTCACTCTTTTACCCAGTTAACTGACCCAAATAATGGGACAGTCGGTGCTTTGTCAAAGGAAATAATAACTCTTGACAGACAATGTGGTTTATTGCCTTCCTTACCTCCTTAGCCTGCCCCAAGCTACCTGAAATACCTCTTCCACTGCGTGGACATTCTTTGCACACTCCCGTGCTTCTCTGAGAGAAGGACCTGTCCTGGCTAAGTCCCACCAATCCACAAGGTTCCCTAGGGCCCATGTTACAGCACTCTCCGTCATCATTGCTTGTGAGAGTGCTTTTCTAGCTCTTTCTATTCACAATGTTTCTAAATAATGAATTTGATTGAACTTCAGGGAGATTGTGCATAATGTGCCACAAGATGGCAAACAAATAATGCAAACAATGTCTTGCTGACGGGGTGAGTCTAACGTTAGAAATAGTCCTGTCAGCAGCCTTGTCCCGGCTGTGAATGCAAATACACAACAGCCTCAGGGGCTCCCTGTGGTGACACAGAGTGATGTAATACATCTGGGGCCACGCTAGGCCATGGCTGTAGCTAAAGGTGCTCCCTCTTCCTACACCGCTGGCTTTTTAGAACCTAATGTTTAGGGCACCATTTCAATATTTTATTCAATTTCTGATCCGTGGCAGCCTGGAGACTAAGATAGAAAAAAGCCTCCAAATGAATAATTTTTCCAGCGCCCTAAGACAGCATTGCTAATATTCAACGCCAATATCCCACATCATGGAACTGACTATCTATTGATTAAACGGACAGACAGATAACCTTTTACAATTGGGTCAACTCCATATACTCTGACTTAAGCCCTTGGGTTCCTTCCAAGAGACAAGTATTTTGAGGGCATTTCTCACTGACCAGTAATCAAGAAACACTCTCTCTATACCCAAAGGTGGGCTCTGTAGAGCTGAGTCTGGGCAGATGCCAGAAATGAATATCTGGTCACTTCTGGCATCTGCCCCGCTAGCTTGAGCCTCCCCTATGAGCCTCTGTCTTTCAGACCCTGTTATTTTGACTGGTTTTCTTGTTCTGAGGCTCTCAGCAAGACAAAAGAGAAGTCCCAATCGTTGGAACACCATCATGACATCCTAAAAATTCATGGTGCAAAAGTTTCCTGATTCCACTCTCTCACCCAGTCCAAGACACGGATGCACCCTTGGTCCCAGGTTGGTTCATCTCAGCCAGCGAGGCCTGGACCATCTTGTGCAATCTCCCTGCCAACTCAATCCATGCCCGACCGGTTACCAACCGGAGCGCCTCAAAAATAGCAAGAACACCCCTAGAGGGTGATGGCTCATTTGGGGGAGCCTACCATCACCCTGAGAGCGCTGCCCCGATGCCTTCCCCCCTGGGCAGGAGGATAGAGGACTCAGGAAAGAGGGGGATGTCCTAGGAATGCAGCACCCCAGGTCTGAGAGCCAAGGAGAAGGCACAGAGATGTGACGTACTGCACAGGTCTGAGCTGGGAGACCGAACTAGAAACTGAATGATGAAACAGAAATGCATTCTCAACAGCACTGATCAAACTCCCAGATTAGCTTAGCTTTTGTTTTTTTCTTTTTCCTTCCTCTCCAATTTTTTACTTCATCACTATCACACCAGTTTTCCCTGGGCATGTGAAACTCGCTGCCTCTCTTCTTCAGGCCTCTTCCAGAACTGAGAAAGGTGAGAAACAGCAGCTTCTGACTCAGGTCATGAACAGATGGATCCTTCTCCTTATACATATCCAATATAACCTACGAACCTGTTATCTAACATTCATTGAGTGTTGCGAACAAGGCATAACAGCGGAGAAGGAGCTGTAAAAGACACAGTCTCTGACTCTGGGAGCTCTTTTGAGCCTGCTCAAGCCAGTCCAGATGTACCCAGCTTCAAGCATCTGCTCTTAAAAAGTCTGTACAAAGTGAGCTTTTTCTAAATGGAAGCCTTGTCTCTCACTGACCCACTGGATAATCAAGGACCATTTATTTTCATTAAAGACTGACCTTCCTCTGGTCACAGCTTCTAATAACTCCCAGTTTCTTCTGTCCTCCCTCTTATTTAAATATTCCAGAAGAGTTCTGTATTTTAAGAAGCCCAAGCAAGAAATCTGATAAAGTGGAGACTATTTCTGTAAATAAGTAAGTCTTCCTGAATCCTCAGCTGGGATTGGCATACATTTTGTCTAAAAAGGGTCTTCATCACATATCACATTTTCTTTTCATGTTTTCCCTCTTTTTTTAATTACCAGATATTTGCCATCCAAACTGCAAAAGAGTAGGTGACAAATTTCTATCCTGCTGCATCAAAAGGTCTTTAAATTTCTGCAGATATAAGTAGTTATTGGCAAAGACTGGCATAAGAAGGGAAGATATGGAACCGGAAGTGTCTGGAGCAGTGGCAGGTAGCACTGGAGATCCCGGCTCTGCCGGGGCCTCTCTGGTGGCCACATTTTCACAACGAAGAATTGGTGGCAGTCAGAGACATGTCTGACAAAAGGCCAGTGTGCTTTCTGCCCCAGAAATTGAGACTGTCCCAGAAAACAGAGGCCACATGGTTGCCCAGAGGACAGCGCTAAGAAGAAACCATTCTTGGGTACCTCCAGCTTAGTAAATGCTTTGGGGCCTCGCCATCATTTCTTCTCTCAGTTCTTCCCCTCAGCCACCCTCCTTAGGCATCAGAGTTAGTGATACTGATTAAAGCAGACATCCCAACGAGTTCCCAAGACAGACCAATCCATAATTCTCATTTTCTCTTTTTTCTCAAATCAGCCTTCCCCTTTAAAAAGAGACATGCCAGCAGTAAATGCACATAACTTCCACATATCCCAGGCAGAAGCCGTTTATTGCACTATATTATATTGGCCCTTGGCAGATTGAAAAAAAAAAGCGATTATTCCAAAGAAAGCTTTATGGTTAAAATTAAACCACAGTCCAAAAACTTTAGCATCGGGACTTTGGACAAATGCCAAAGAGAACAGTTCTAGGCATCTTCCTGAGCGAAAAGGAAGGAGACACACCAGAAGGGAGAACTCTTAAGTGAAATGATGATATAAAAAAAAAAAGGGTAAATAAATGTTGAAACCTGTTCAGCCACCCTACTCCAGTCAGAAGGCACTTTTTAACAACATTAGGAAAGCGAAACCAGAGGTGGGTGGGGTGGAAATGCTGCCAGGCCATCCTGCCTGAAGAAACTCGATGATTGCGCCGACATGAGAGACGTGGCATGCTACATGGCGGCACCAGTTCAGCAGTTTGGGGTGGGATGGGGTCTCCCCGCCCAGGGTGGGGGTCTGTACCTATGTTCTGGGGATTACTAGCTCATCGCTTGAGGTGATCTGGGTTACTTTCGCTGTTGCCACTCCGCAGCTTGGTTAAGAAACAATCATCTGGGAAAACACAGGTGTATGCATCAGCGTGCAACAAAAAGCCCAAGGGAGTTGAGAGCTGGCTGGGTCCTGGGTCCAGGTGTGTTCGGGGGTGGGCGAGGCTCTGGGAGGTGACTCTGAGCCAGCTCAGCAGTGCCCTCTACTGGAGGTCCAGGAGCACACCCCTGTGGGCTGGTGGACGCTGGACCACTCTGGTGTCTGAGTGCAGGCTCCTTCCAGCCAGTGCGCCACTGCCCTCTGCCGGACAAAGTGCTTTCGCTTCACCCGACAGTTGGCTCAAGCAGAAAGAATGCCAGCTGTGAACATCGCAGGTGGCATCCGGCAAGGCACGACCTGCAGGGCCTGCTTCCACATCCGTGAAATGGGAGTGATGGTAGTTTTCTGTCCTTGCAGACCTCAGAGGGTTGATAGCAGGAGCAAATGAATGAAGTTCCACGGATTTGACCTTTGCTGCCTACTCTATGTCCTGCTCCGACCTTTCTCTCCAGTGTCTCTAGAGTAGAGACAGTTATAAAAGCAACACAGTTATGTTAGTCTAGTAGCTTTTAAAGCTAGTGGCATCTCTTCTAGTAGCTTTAATAACATCACAAAGATTTTTAACACGAGCCTCAAAATATCCTCAAAGTATCCTCCATTTTTTTTTCTTACAAGTGTTTATAGAAACTTAATTTTCTAGCAATTATCTGTTCAGAGTCTAAATCTCTACTAGTTTCTGAGTCAGAATTAGTACTATTTTCACTAGGTATCCCAGTACCTGCCTAGCTACTGCACAGCAGAGACTCGATAAATGTCTATAGAATAAACACACAGATGAAGCATGGAGAGGGGGAGTAAGCCAGGAAGGAAAGGGGCAACATCAGACATAGAGAAATCCTCCTTCTAGATTTACAACATAATTTACCATTAAAAGTAAAAGAGCAGCTCTCGCCTGCCATGCCAGAGACCTGGGTTCGATTTCCGAAGCCTCCCCACGTTTAAAAAAAAAAAAAAGTAAAAGTGCATATACATATACATATACACATACACACACGGGCAACGATTTTCAACGAAAGTACAAGAGCAATTCAGTGGAGAAAGGAGTATTTCTATTAACAAATGGTGCTGGAACAGTTGGATTCGAAAAAAATGAATTTTGATCCATTCCTTCCACCATATATAAAAATCAACTAAAAATAGATCAAAGCTTATCATAAAACTTTAAACTATGGACCTTTTAGAAGAAAACATACAGGAAAATCACTGTGACCTAGGATGAGGCAAAGATTAGACACAATTCCAAAAGCATGTCCCACAAAAGAAAAAATTGATAAATTTGACTTCATCAAAACGGACAACTTCTACTTTGAAGGACAATATTAAGAAAATGAAAAGACAAGATACAAAATGGGAGAAGATATTAGCAAATCACATGTCTGGTAAAGGGCATGCATCCATAATATATAAAGAACTCTCAAAATTCAATAATTAAAAAAAATTAACTCATTTTTTTAAATCTACAAAAAATGTGAGCAGAATCTTCACCAAGGAAGATAGAGAGACGGTATGTAAACACATGAAAAGATGCTCAACATCATCAGAGAAATGCACTACAAAATGCGACTATACATTTATTAGAATAGCTAAGACCTAAAAGAATGACCGTATGGTGTGGATGCAGATAAGATTTAAAAGAATGACCGTATGGTGTGGATGCAGAACAGCTGGAGCTCGCTCACTCTGTGGTGGGAATATAAAATGGACAACCACTTTGGAGGACAGGCCATTTCATTGAAAGTTAAACATACATCTACCACACCTAGCCATTCTATTCCTAGGTATTTACCCAAGAAAAATGAAAGCATATGGCCCTATAAAAACCTGTACCAGGGTGTTCACAGCAGCTTTATTTGTAATAGCCAAAAGTGGAAATAATCCAAAGTCCATCAACAGGAGAATGAGCAAATTGTAGTGTGTCTCCATACAATGGAATACTACTCAGCAAAAAAAGAAAAAAAAAAAAGGAATGAGCTCTCGCTACATGCCACAACATGGATAGATTCCAAAATACTTATTCTGAATGAAAGCACCTAGGCCAAAAAAAAAAAAAAAAAAAGTACAGACTGTATCAGTCCATTTATATGAAGTTCTAGAAAAATGGAAATCAATCTATAGTGAGAGAAAATAAATCATCGATTGCCTGATGATGGGGTATAGGACAGAAGTGAGAAAGGGACAGGAGGAAAGGATGAAAAAGGGGTAAGAAGAAACTTTAGGGGGTGATGGAAGTATTCACTAATCTAAGTGTGGTGATGGATTCATGGATGTATACATGTGTTAAAACTTATCAAATTGTCTACTTTGAATTGCATACCTGATTGTATGTCAATTATACCTCAACAAAGCTGTTTCAAAAAAAACTCACTGAAGCAGTTACAATGTGACCATGTGATTGTGAAGGCCTTTACCTGATGCTCCTTTTATCCAGGTAATGGACAGATGAGTAAAAAATAGAATAAAAATAAATAATTAAAGGGGGTAAAAAATGGGTAGATTGAAATATTAGTGGTCAATGAGAGGGAGAGGTAAGGGGTATGGGATGTATGAGTTTTTTCTTTTTATATCTTTTTCTGGAATGATACCAATTCTAAAAATGATCATGTGATGAATACACAACTATGTGATGAAATTGTGAGCCACTGATTGTATGCCATGTACGGACTGCATGTGTGTGAAGATTTCTCAATAAAAATGTACTTTAAAAAATTCATTGCCAGATGAGTAAAACATACAGAATAAAAATAAATAACAGGGGGAACAAATGTTAAAATAAATTTAGATTGAAATGCTAGCGATTGATGAAAGGGAGGGGTAAGGGGGATGGTATGTATGAACTTTTATCTGTTGTCCTTTTATTTCTTTTTCTGAATTGATGCAAAAGTTCTAAGAAATGATCATGATGATGACTATGCAACTATGTGATGATATTGTGAATTATTGATTATATATGTAGAACAGAATGATCATATGTTAAGAATGTTTGTGTTTGTTATATATTTGTTTAATTAAAAATTAATGAAAAATTTTTAAAAACACGTAATAAAATTCATTGAGACTTCTGGGAAGATGGTGGAATAAGGACAAGTAGAACTCACTACTCCACCAATAACACCTAGAGAAACAGGTAGAAACTGTCCAGAGCAGCAGGTCAGGGGCTCGGGAGACTAGGGAAGGACCACAGCAATATATAAGGAAGAGCTGGATGAGAAAACAGAGAAGGTCTGAGAGCCCATGCTCCATCCCCGAGGTCAGCAGCGGTGCATCCCAGTTCTTGCCGGCAGGTGGGATGTGACACAGTCCTGGTCTATCCGCTGGCCAGCGAAGTTAACCCTCTCAGTCCCGCAGCCACAGTCTTTCCATGCTGGAGTCCAGAAGCCAACGGCTCCGTTATATCCACAGAGACTCCACCTCGGTTCCTGGTGCCCCCCTCCCACCCCTGAGGCCAGCGGCTTTGGGTGCGCCCAGACCTGGGAGAGACGGGACGCCCACCCCTCGCAAACAGAGGGGACTCTGAACAATCCTGTTCTAACAGTTGGCCAGTGAGGGTGACCCTCTGGGTCCCGCAGCCTTGAACCTTTCCACACAGGAGAGCAGGAGGCCCATGGCTCCATTATTTCCACGAACAGAGCAGCTGCATGGAGGGACAGAGCTCCCCCATGGCTCCTGGTGCCCATCCCCCACTCCCAGGCTGGCAGCTTTGAGTCTATCCGGACTCCACGGGCAGGGCTGTGGGGAATAGGCTGCCCAAGTGCGCCATCTTCTGGAAAGGCTTGGAAAGTGCAGTCCGTGAAGCTGCTTTCCTGCCACCCGCTAAGACCCTCTGGAACACGCCTTCACCCCCTGTGTGAGACCCTGGCCCTGTTTGGCTGGTAAATACTAATGAACCAAGTGCCAAAGGAGACCCTCAGTGTGAACGCAAGCAACAACAAAATCTCAAGCACGACAGAGAAATCAACTTTCAAAATAATCTTATCAAGTAATCAGATGCCCAGAAAATGGCCAAAAAATTACAAGGCACATCAAGAAATAAGAAGATATGGCCAAGCCAAATGGTCAAATTAAAAAGTTGGAGAAGACTCAGAATTTGGAATAACTAATCAAAGCTATTCAAACAAATTTCCTTAAAGGCTATCTTAAAGAGATAAAGAATATTAAGAAGACACTAAGAGAGCATAAACAAGAATTTGAAAGAATACATACAAAACTAGCAGATAAGGACAGACCAGGGTGGCTCAGCAGGCAGAGTTCTCACCTGCCATGCCAGAGACCTGGTTCGATTCCCATTACCTGCCCATGTGCAAAAAAAAAAAAAAAAAAAAGTACATGTAAAAATTAGCAGATAATATGGAAATGAAGGGTACTGTAGATGAAAATTAAAATATACGAGAGACACACAACAGCTGGATTGAAGTGGCAGAAGAAAGGATCAGCAAACAGAGGACAAAGCAAATGAATCTGAATACACAAAAGAACAAATGTAGAAAAAAGTGGAAAATTTTGAACTGGGTCTTGGGAAAATGATTGACAATCTGGAGCACACAAATATACAAATCATGGGTTTCCCAGAAGAAGAAAAGGGTAAAAGTCCAAGAAGAATATTTGAGAAAATAATAGCAAAACATTTCCCAACCCTTATAAAAGACATAAATATGCAAATAAAAGTAGCCCAACACACTCCAAATAGAATAAATCTGAATAGACCCACTCCAAAATACATTCTATCAGACTATCAAATGCCAGAGAGAAGAAAAGAATCCTGAAAGCTGCAAGAGAAAAGCAATTCAACACATACAAGGGAAGCAACATAAGGCTAAGTGCTGACTACTTATCAGGCACAGTGGAGGCAAGAAGGCAGTGTATGATATATTTGAGATACTGAGAGAGAAAAATTGCCAGCCAAGAGTTCTCTATCCAACAAAGCTGTCCTTCAAAAATGAGAGAGCTTAAAAAATTCACAGGTAAACAAAAGCTGAGGGAAAGTGTGAACAAGAGACCTGCCCTGCAAGAAATACTAAAGGATATCTGGCAGTTGGATTAAAAAAAAAAATAGGAGAGCAAGGCTGGGGGCAAAGTATAGAAATTATTATTATCAAGTAAGGGCAATTAAAAGGATAAAAAGAGAATATTAATATATCTGACAAATAACAACGAAAGGATAAAATGGTTGAAGTACGGACAGCTTTTATAGTAATAACATTCGCTGTTAATGGATTAAATTCCCCAATCAAAAGACACAGATTGGCAGAATGTGTAAAGAAATACAATTCATCTCTATGCTATTTACAAGAGACTTGTTTTAGAACCAAACATATAAATAGGTTGAAAGCAAATGGATGGAAAAAGATATTCCACACAAGCTGTAACAAACAAACAAACAAAAAGCTGGGGTAGCTATACTAACATCAGACAAAATAGACTTTAAGTGAAAAAAGTTATGAGACAAAGAAGGACATTATATATTAATAAAAGGGGTAATTCACCAAGAAGAAATAACAGTCAAATATTCAGCACCTAATTAAGCTTCCCCAAAGTACATGAGACAAACACTGGCAAAACTCAAGGGAGTAATAGATATTTCTATAATAATAGTGGGAGACTTCAACACACCACTCTCTTCAATAGAGAATATCTAGATGTAGGAGCAATAACGAAACAGAGAACCTAAATAATATAAATGAAATATACCTAATAGATCACTGTACCCCAAAACAGAAAGATATGCATACTTCTCAAGTGCTCATGGAACATTTTTCAGGATAGACCATATGCTAGGGCACAAAACAGGTTTTGGGGGGCAAGATGGCGGCTTAGTGAGGTGTGGAATTTAGTTCGTCCTCCAGAGCAGCTGGTAAATAGCCAGGAACAGTGGAGAACAACTGCTGGGGCCACATCAGTGACCGGACACAGGGCTGGACAAGCTGGATCTGCTGCGACCCCACCCAGAACCATGAGCCCCCAAGCTGTGGAGGCCGGCGTCCCTCCCCCCAGGCTGGCTCCCTGAGGGGAAAGGAGAGAGACTTTACTAGCAGCAGGGGTTTAGCTCAACCAAGCTCCAACTGCAGAATTAATTAATTCTGACCACTGAAAATAGGCCCCCAACTCAGATAAACCTAGAATAAGAGATAAAGGTACTAGGAGTTTTTGCCCTGGCAGAGAGGGAGCGGGGCTGACAGGGGGTGGGGGGTGGGGGAGAAAACAGGCTTTTTGACACAGACAGCACAAAATACTTGAAAAGGGCTGGACCCTAAAAGAAAAGGGGCACATAGAGCCTGGAGATACATAGAATCACGTATTAAATTAAGCTCTTGATTGACAAAATCTGAGGAGCAGGGGTCCTGCCTTTTTCTTTTTTTTCCTGTGTCTCTACTACTTACAGCTCACTAAATACAACCGTAATCCCAGTCTTCAGCACTGTCCCAGGCAAAGGCAGAATTAAGCTTGTCTGAGAGTCAAAGTAACTAGTCAGGTGAAAGGAGTTAATCCCTAAAGGTTGTGCCTTCCCCAAGAGAAAGGTGGGGCCCAGCTCAGGTGGAATCCCTCCCTGAAGGAATTCAGGCCCCAGGGACTGGAAAACTGAAGCAATTAAAGCCAGTGTACAAACTTTCCTCTGTCTCAACCATGCCCTCAAGCAGAGAAAATCTGCTGAAGTTAAAGGCACCACAACCACTTTTCGCTGGTGAGACGCTGCAGGCAGACAAGCGCCATATGATGGGCAGGATAGGAAAAACAGAGTCTAGAGGCTTCATAGGAAAATCTGTCAACCTGCTTGGTCTTGCCCTCAGGGAACACTGATGCTGGTGATTCTTCACTCCTAAGACGTGGGCCTATCTGGAAATATGACTGAGGTCTATAATGTCTGAGGAGACCCTCCTCACAAAAGAGAAGAAAAGAAAAAGGCTCCATATAGGCAGGACAAGAAACAGAAAAACAAAAACTGAAAAATTCTGTACAGTTAAACAGAACCTATGCTACAGGTCTAGAATGATGAACTGAGTATAAAAGAACAGTTGGAGAACAAAGCCACCCGGCAAGAAAATCCTAGGTAAAAGAGTAAAAACAACCTCCAGAATAAACTAATTAAGGAAATCAAATGCCTAGATGCCAGCAAAAAATAATGAATCATCCTAGGAAAGTCAAAGATATGGCCCAGACAAAGAAACAAACCAACAGTTCAAATGAGATACAGGAGTTGAAACAACTAATTCAGGATGTTTGAACAGACATGGAAAATCTCATCAAAAATCAAATTAACGAGTTGAGGGAGGATATAAAGAAGGTAATGGGTGAGCAAAAAGAACAAATCAAAAGTTTGAAAAAACAAGTTACAGAACTTATACAGAATGAAAGGCATAGTAGAAGAAATGAAAATTAAAAAAAAAACAGTTGAATTCTACAACGATACATTTGAAGAGGCAGAAGAAAGAATTAGTGAAGTAGAGGACTGGACATTTGAAATCTGACACACACACAAATATATATATATATATAGGGAAAAGAATGGAAAAATACAAGCAGGGTCTCAGGGAACTGAATGACAACATGAAGTGCACAAATATACATAGTAAGGGTGTCCCAAAAGGAGAGGAGAAGGGAAAAGGAGAAGAAAGACTAACGGAGGAAATCATCACTGAAAATTTCTCATCTCTTATGAAAGACATAAAATTACAGATCCAAGAAGTGCAGTGTACCCAAACAGAATAGATCCAAATAGACATACTCCAAGACATTTACTAATCAGACTGTCAGATGTCAGAGAGAAAGAGAGAATTTTGAAAGCGGCAAGAGAAAAACAATCCATCATATACAAGATGTGCTGGTTTGAAAGGAAGTATGCCCCCTAAGAAAAGCCATGTTTTAATATATATCCCATTTCATAAAGGTAGAATAATCTCTAGTCAATGCTGTGTGTTTGAAACTGTAATGAGATCATCTCCCTGGATGATGTGATTTAGTTAAGAATGGCAGTTAAACTGGATTAGGGGATGACATGTCTCCACCCATTTGAGTGGTTCTTGATTAGTTTCTGAAGTCCTATAAAAGAGGAAACATTTTGGAGAATGAGAGATTCAGAGAGAGCAATACTACGAAGCAGAGAGTCCACCAGCCAGTGACCTTTGGAGATGAAGAAGGAAGATGCCTCCCGGGGAGCTTCATGAAACAGGAAGCCAGGAGAGTAAGCTAGCAGATGACACTGTGTTCACCATGTGCCCTTCCAGCTGAGAGAGAAGCCCTGACTGTTCGCCATGTGCCTTCTCACTTGAGAGAGAAACCCTGAACCTCATCGGCCTTCTTGAACCAAGGTATCTTTCCCTGGATGCCTTTGATTGGACTTTTCTATAGACTTGTTTTAATTCTTGGCCTTAGAACTGTAAACTAGCAATTCATTAAATTCCCCTTGTTAAAAGCCATTCCGTTTCTGGTATATTGCATTCCAGCAGCTAGCAAACTAGGACACAAGGGAAGCCCAATAAGACTATGTGTGGCTTTCTCAGCAGAAACCATGGAGGTGAGAAGACAGTGAATGATATATTTAAGATTCTAAAAGTGAAAAATGGCCAACCAAGAATTCTATATCCAGCAAAATTGTCCTTCAAAAATGAGAGGGAGATTAAAACATTTTCAGACAAACAATCACTGAGAGAATTTGTGACCAAGAGATGATCTCTGCAAGAAATACTAAAGGACACACTACAGGCAGATAGGAAAAAAAACAGCAGAGAGAGGTGTGGAGAAGAGTGTAGAAATGAAGACTTTCAGTTAAGGTAAAAAGAAGAAAAATTAGATATGACATATAAAATCCAAAAGGCAAAATGGTAAAAGAAAGTACTGCCTTTACAGTAATAACAGTAAATGTTAATGGATTAAACTCCCCAATCAAAAGACATAGACTGGCAGAATGGATTAAAAAACAGAACCCATCTATATGTTGTCTACAGGAGACTCACTTTAGACCTAAGAACAAAAATAGGCTGAAAGTGAAAGGTTGGGAAAAGATATTACATACAAACAATAATCAGAAAAGAGCAGGAGTAGCTATTCTAATATCTGACAAATTAGACTTCAAATGTAAAACATTTAAAAGAGACAAAGAAGGACACTATGTATTAATAAAAGGAACAATCGAACAAGAAGACGTAACAATCATAAATATTTATGCACTGAGCCAGAATGCTCCAAAATACATGAGGTAAACACTGAATAGAGAAATAGACACATCTACCATAATAGTTGGAGACTTCAATTCCCCACCCTCATCAATGGACAGAACATCTAGACAGAGGATCAATAGAGAAACAGAGAAATTGAACAATACAATAAACAAACTAGACTTAAGAGACATTTATAGAATATTACCCACAACAGCAGGATACATCTTTTTCTCAAGTGTTCATGGATCATTCTCAAGGATGAATCACATGCTGTGCAACAAAGCAAGTCTCAATAAATTTACAAAGATTGAAATCATAGAAAGCACTTTCTCGGATCTTAAAGGAATGAGTTGGAAATCAATAACAGGCAGAGGGCCAGAAAATCCACAGATAAATGAAGGCTCAAACACACACTCTTAAACAACCAGTGGGTCAAAGAAGACATTACAAGAGAAATCAGTAAATATCTTGAGGCAAATGAAAATGAAAACACAACATATCAAAATTTGTGGGATGCAGCAAAGGCAGTGTTAAGAGTGAAATTTGTTGCCTTAAATGCCTATATTAAAAAGAAGAAAGAGCAAAAATCGAGGAATTTACCATCCACTTGAAAGAACTAGAGAAAGAACAGCAAACTAACCCCAAAACAAACAAAAGGAAAGAAAATAATGAAGATTAGAGCAGAAATAAATGAAATTGAGAACAATCGAGAAAATCAATAAAACCAGAAGTTGTTTTTTTGAGAAAATCAGTAAATTGATGAACCCTTACCTAGACTGACAAAAGGAAAAAGAGAGAGGATGCAAATAAATAAAATTAGAACTGGGAGGGGTGACATAACCACTGACCCTGCAGAAATAAAGGAGCTAATGAGAGGATACTATGGACAACTTCCTAGAAAGGCATGAACACCCAGCATTGACTAAGAAAAAATAGATGATCTCAACAAACCAATCACAAGCAAAGAGATTGAATCAGTCATCAAGAAGCTCCCAGAAAAGAAAAGTCCAGGACCAATGGTTTCACATGTAAATTCTACCAAGTATTTAAGAAAGAATTAGTACCAATCCTGCTCAAACTCTTCAAAAAAATTTAAGAGAAGGGAAGGCTACCTAACTCATTTATGAAGCCAACATTACCCTCATACCAAAGCCAGACAAAGATACTACAAGAAAAGAAAATTACAGACCAATCTCTAATGAATATACATGCAAAAATCCTCAACAAAATTCTTGCAAATTGAATCCAGCAGCACATTAAAACAAATACACATCATGACCAAGAGGGATTTATTCCAGGTTTGCAAGGATGGTTCAACATAAGAAAATCAATTAATGTAATACACCATATCAACAAATCAAAGCAGAAAAACCACATGATCATCTCGCTTGATGCAGAAAAGGCATTTGACAAAATTCACATCCTTTCTTGATGAAAATACTTTAAAGGATAGGAATATAAGGGAACTTCCTCAACATGATAAAGGGAATATATGAAAAACCCACAACTAACATCATCCTCAATGAGGAAAGACTGAAAGCTTTCCCCCTAAGATCAGGAACAAGACAAGGATGTCCAGTGTCACCATTGTCATTCAACATTGTGCTGGAAGTTCTAGCCAGAGCAATTAGGCAAGAAAAAGAAATAAAAGGCATCCAAATTGGAAAGGAAAAACTAAAACTCTCACTGTTTGCAGATGATATGATACTATATGCTGAAAATCCTGAAAAATCTACAGCAAAATGGCAGGGTACAAGAGCAACACCTGAAAATAAGTAGCGTTTCTATACACTAGTAATGAACAATCTGAGGAGAAAATCAAGGAAAAAATTCAATTTATAATAGCAACCAAAGAATAAAATATTTAGGAATAAATTTAACCAACGATGCAAAAGACACAGAAAACTATAAGAAATTGCCAAAAGAAATCAGGGAAGACCTAAGTAAATGAAAGGACATGCCATGTTCATGGATTGGAAGACTAAATATAGTGAAGATGTCGATTCTACCCAAATTGATTTATAGATTTAAGGCAATATCAATTAAAATTCAAAAAAATTACTTAGCAGAAATAGAAAAAACAATAACCAAATTTATTTGGAAGGGCAGCGTGTCCCCAATAGCTAAAAATATCTTGAGAAAGAAAAATGAAGTGGAAGGACTCACACTACCTGACTTTAAGGCATATTACAAAACTACTAGTGGTCAAAACAGCATGGTACTGGCATAAAGATAGATATTCTCACCAATGGAATTGAATAAAGTATTCAGATATAGACCCTTTCATCTGTGGACAATTGATCTTTGATAAGGTGGTCAAGTCAACCAACCTGGGACAGAGCAACCTCTTCAATAAATGGGTGCTTGGAGAACTGGATATCCATATACAAAAGAATGAAAGAGGATCCATATCTCACACCCTATACAAAAATTAACTCAAAATGGATCAAAGACCTAAACATTAGAGCTAAGACCATAAAACTTTTAGAAGAAAATGTAGGGAAATATCTTATAAAACTCGTAATAGGAGGCAGTTTCCTGGATCTTACACCCAAAACATGAGCTTTGAAGAAAGAAATAGATAAATGGGAACTCCTCAAAATTAAACACTTTTGTGCATCAAAGAACTTTGTCAAGAAAGTAAAAAGGCAGCCTACACAATGGAAGACAATATTTGGAAACCACATATCAGATAAGGGTGTAGTATCCAGTATATATAAAGAGATTTTTCCACTTAACAAAAAGACAAACAACCCAATTAAAAAATAGGCAAAGGACATGAATAGACACTTCTCAGAAGAGGAAATACAAATGGCTAAAAGGCACATGTAAAGATGCTCAACTTCCCTGGCTATTAGGGAAATGCAAATCAAAACCACAATGAGATATCATCTGACACCCACTAGAATGGCCATTATCAAAACAACAGAAAATGACAGGTGCTGGAGAGGATGTGGAGAAAGAGGCAGACTTATCCCTGCTGGTGGGAATGCAAAATGGTACAACTGCTGTGGAAGGCAGTGTGGCGGTTCCTCAGGAAGCTAAGTATAGAATTGCCATATGATCCAGCAATCCCATTGCTAAGTATCTATTCAGAGGGCATGAGGGCAAGGACACAAATGGACATTTGCACACCGATGTTTATAGCAGCATTATTTATAATTACCCGGAGTTGGAAACAGCCCAAATGTCCATCAACAGATGACTGGCTAAATAAACTGTGGTATATACATATGATGGAATATTATACAGTTGTAAGACAGAATAAAGTCAAAAAGCATGTAACAATGTGGATGGAATTTGAGGACATTGTGCTGAGTGAAATTAGCCAGAAACAATAGGATAAATACTATATGGTCTCATGGATATGAACTAACATTAATGAATGAACTTTGAGAATTAAAGTTAAGAACACAGCTTATCAGGGGATAGAAATAGAGCAGAGATTGGGCAGTTCGTGCTGAACTTCAAATATGGATAGTACAATACGTAGTACTGTAAGTGCACTGAATGAAGCTGAATGCGAACATGGTTGAGGGAGAAGGGCTGGGGTCATGTATGAAATCAGAAGTTAGCATAGAGGATAAAGACTGGGACAGAATAATTTAGGAATGCCTAGAGTGTACAATGACAGTGACTAAATGTACAAATTAAAAATGTGTTGCATGATGAAGAACAAAGGAATGTCAGTATTGCAGGGTGTTGAAAATAGATGGTATGGAATAAGCTAGGGTCTATAGTCAACAGTAACATTGTAATATGCTTCCACTGAATGTAAAAAGGCATTCTGCCAAAACTAAATGTCGGCAGGCGGGTGCATTGGGAAAGGGTTATGCATTCTTTGTGGAAGGAAAGGAAATGCTTTAAGATAGAGTATGGTGGCAAAGCCATGTCTGGATTAGGCTGGATTGTATGACGTGTAAATAAAACTATTTAAAAATGGTCAGAGAGAAACAAGTGCTAGAGAAAATGAGGAGAAATAGAAGTACCTATTCACTGTCAGTAGGGAAATGAGAGGCGCAGCCCCTTGGAGAGCATTGCGGTGGTTCCACAGGAGGTTTGGGATGAGGTTGCCATATAATCCTGAAAGCCCGTTGCTCAGTATATACCTGGAGGAACTGAGTGTGGGGACACGAATGGACTACTGAGCTGCTGCAAGAAAGAATGAAGTTGTGCGGCATGTAACTAGATGAATGAACCTTAAGAGCTGTATGTTGAATGAAATGTCAGAAACGAAAAGACAAATATTATCATTCCTCAATTACATGGGCTAACTGTAATATAAAAATTCAGTGAACTAAAGTCGAGAGCATGGGTTACCAGGTTGGGGTTATTGTAAAGGGTCCTAGATTGTAAGCTCTTACAGCAGTCACATATATTCAGGGGTCGTAACTGTTAATTCTAAGTTCTGAGATACTGAGCTGTTCGTATATAACCTGGTCTTTCCCAGAAACTTCAGGTATTTATATGACACCTGAGACTCAGAGTCAGAGCTCTGAAGCTATGAAAGTCAGCAGTACCCAGGAACTGTTTAAAGTGCTGTAAAAAAGATCAGACTTCAACTAGAGACATGAATGAATCTGATCTGGATAGGACTGAGGTATATCAGAAGACTGTGTAAAGGATGATATCATCCATATCTTAAAACTTCAACTTCTATGTAAGACTAAACAGGGAAATGTTTATTTGGTGCAAAATTTATATTTTGGGTAGTGCATTTCCTAATTTAACTTGTATTGTCAGTAAGTACATGGAATGTTGAATAGGGTGTGAGATTTTGTTGGTTTGTCCAGATTAGTGTGATGCCCCCAATATATCCCAGAGTAATTTGGGCAATGAATAAAGAAGTATTTGCAAAATTCCCTTGGGGAACTGGGGAGAAAGGATGAAATATTCAACTTCCCCATTTGGAGAATTCCTGATATTCTCCCAAGCAGTAGGGAGAACCAAATCAATAGGCTGAGCCCTTGATCTTGGGGTTCGCCCTATGAAACTTATTCCTGCAAAGGATAGGCTAAGCCTACTTAAAATAGGCCTAACAGTCTTCCCCAGAGAACCTCTTTTGTTGCTCAGATGTGGCCTCTCTCTCTAAGCCAACTTGGAAGTGAACTCACTGCCCTCTCTCCTACCTGCGACATGACTCGCAGGGGTATAAATTTCCCTGGCAACATGGGACAGAAATCCCGGGATGAGCCGGGACCCAGAATCAAGGGATTGAGAAAGGCTTCCTGACAAAAAGAGAAGAGAGAAATGAGACAAAATAAAGTTTCAGTGGCTGAGAGATTTCAAACAATTGAGAGGTTATCCTGGAGATTATTCTTATGCATTTTATAGATATCCCTTTTTAGTTTATGGTGATTGGAGTGGCTGGAGGGAAGTGCCTGAACTGTTGAGCTGTGTTCCAGTAGCCTTGATTCTTGAAAGTGACTGTTTTGGAAAAAGCTGCAGAGCCCAGACCCTTGGAGATGCAGAGAGAAAATGCCCCTGGGGAAGCTGTTTGAAGAAGCCAGGAGAGAAAGCTAGCAGACTTTGCCATGTGCCTTGCCAGCTGAAGGAGAAATCCTGAATGTTATCTGCTCTTTCTTGAGTTAAGGTATCTGTTCTAGTTTACTAGCTGCTGGAATGCAATATACCAGAAGCAGAATGGCTTTTAAAAAGGGAGATTTAACAGGTTGCTAGTTTACAGTTCTAAGGCTAAGAAAATGTCCCAAGTAAAGCAAGTCTATAGAAATGTCCAATCTAAGGCATCCAGGGAAAGATACCTTGACTCAAGAAGGCCAGTGATGTTCAGGGTTTCTCTTTCAAGTGGAAGGGCACATGACGAACACAGTCAGGGTTCCTCTCTCATCTGGAAGGGCACATGGTGAACACGGCGTCATCTGAGAGCTTTCTCTCCTGGCTTCCTGTTTCATGAAGCTCCCCAGGAGGGGTTTTCCTTCTTCATCTCCAAAGGCCACTGGCTTATGGACTCTATGCTTCATGGTGCTACAGCATTCTCTGCTCTCTCCAAATCTCCTTCACTCTTCAAAATGTTTTGTCTTTTATAGGACTCCAGAAACTCATCATTTACCCACCCAAATGGGTGGAGACATGCTGTCACCTAATCCAGTTTAACAATCACTCTTGATTAAATCACATCTCCAGGGAGATGATCTAATTACAGATTCAAACATACAGTATTGAATAGGGATTACTCTGCCTTTATGAAATGGGATTTAGATTAAAACCTGGCTTTTCTAGGTGACACTCATCCTTTCAAACCAGCACAGTATCTTTCCCTGCATGCCTTAGTTTGGACACTTTCATAGCCCTAGAACTTTAAGCCTGCAACTTAATAAATTCCCTTTTTGAAAGCCAAAAAAAAAAAAAGGAAAAGTTAAGACATTTGCAGATCAATGAAAACTGAAAGAATTCATTATCAGAAGACCTGCCCCACAAGAAATAGGCAGGCTAAAATAAAAGAGCACTAGACAATAACTCAAAGCCATTAAGAAGAAATAAAGGACGTTGGGAAAGGTAACTGCATAGGTAAAAATAAAATTGGGTGTCATTTCACTTTGGGTTTGTAACTGCTCTCCCCTCCACATAGAACTTATGCAAATATGTAAAGTAACATTTTAACTATATGTTAATGGGCCTACAATGTATAAAGATGCAATCTCAGACTAAACAAAATAAAGGGGAGGGGAAGGAATTATATAGAAGTAGAGAGCTTGTATTAGTCAACTATACAAACTATAGTTTAGTTTAGTATTAGTTTAGTATTAGTCAACTATACAAACTAGGTTGCATTGGTCAAACTAGGTTGTATTAATTTAAGATTTTAACTATAGTTACAAAAGCAGTCACTAATAAAATAACTAAAAAATATAAATAAAAGGAAAGAAGAAGGGAATTAAAGTGGTACATTATAAAAAGCAACTAAATACCCCCAAAAAGGTAGTAATGGAGTAATTGCAGTGGATTTTTAGATTTTACACCAAAAGCATAAGCAACAAAAGAAAAAAAATAGATAAAATGAACTTCAGAAAACTTAAAAATTTTTGTGCACCAAAGGACACTATTAAGAAAGTGAATGGGAGGGAAATTTGGAACCCATATGTCTGATAAGGATTTAATATCTAGGATATATAAAGAACAAATCAACCACATATAGGTAAACAATCCAATTAGAAAATAAGTCAAGGATCTGAACAGACATTCACCAAAGAAGATATGCAAATGGCCAATAAGTATATGAAAAGATGCGCCACATAATTAGCCATCAAAGAAATTCAAATTAAAACCAGAATGAGATACTACTTCACATCCACTAGGATGGCTACTATTTTTAAAAATTGAAAATAACAAGTGTTGAAGGGGATGTGGAGAAATAGGAACCTTCATGCATTGTCAGTGGGAATGTAAAATGGTGCAGCCCACTATGGGAAACAGTTTGATGGCTCTTCAGAAAGTTAAACATAGCATTACTTTATAACCAGACAATTCCACTCCTAGATATATACTCAAAAGAACTGGAAACAAGGACTCAGATATTTGTACATCAGTGTTCATCACAACATTAGTCACAATATCCAAAAGGTGAAAGCAACCCAAATATCCATCAACAGATGAATGGAGAAACAAAATGTGGAATATCTGTAAAATGGCATATTACTCAGCTATAAAAAGAAGTGAAGTGCTGGTCCATGCTAGGACATGGATGAACCTTGAAGACATGTTGAATGAAAAACGTCAGACACAAAAAAGACAAATACTGCATGATTTCTCTGATGTGAAATACTTAAAATAAGCAAATTCATAGAGACAGAAAATAGAATAGTGGTTGGCGGGGTGTCGAGAGGTGAATGGGGAGTTGTTGTTAAATCAATATGAGCTTTGGTTTGGGATGATTAAAATAGTCTGGAAATAGTGGTGACAGTTACACAGTATGGTCAATGGCCTTAATGTCAAAAAATTGCCCACTTAAAATGGTTAAAATGATTTTTTGTTATGTATATTTTACCACAATCGAAAATAATAAATTAACTATTTTTTTAAATTGCAAACAAAATCACACAAACATGAAATGTCATCATTTGTCCAACCTGACCACTGCCTTGGGGGATTAGATTACATCTTAAATGTGACAAAATATTTAATATGGACAAACATATTGCCATGCTGTGCCTCACATTTTAACTTTATGGCACAGACACATGTTTTCAACCTTTAACAAATCATAAAACTTTTTACAAATGTTCTGAAATAATTTCTGTACAGAACTCCAAGCTATGAAAGCTAGGGTCCACCCACACCCATCCGTACACAAACATTTTTCCCAAAGCCTTCCTCCTAATAAGGCCAAAGTACATAGATCAAATTCAAGCATATTATTAATTAGGCAACAAATAAAATTTAAAAATGCGTGGTTGGCATTGTTTTGCCCTTCTCCACAGTATGTTTTCTATTTCGTTTTCTCTCTTCTCAGTCCCATCCTACCTGCACGCAGCCCTCCTGTTTCCATCCCCACTCTCTCTGCCTTGGCTCGTAGCCTCCTCCTGTCTACCTGAATTGTTTTGATTGAATCCCCCACTCCACTGAGCACCCGCTGTGTGCCGCACGCCATTCTGCTTGGTTAGTCGTCTATGTGAAACACAGATCCGACGGGACCATCCTCCTGTAACCTCAGAACCAAGTCTAAGTCCCTTAGTCCTGAGGTGAGGCCTTCCTAGGTCTTGCTGCAGATTCTCCCCAAGGTTACATCCTATCAGTCTCTAGAACATTCTCTTTGCTCCTGCCATACAGAACTACTTTTTTTTTGCTATCCCCAAACAGGCTGTGTGTTTCCCATCACTGTGCCTTGGAAACATCATTCTTTCTAGAATTTTAGAATGTCTGTCCTCCGTGTCCCCTTACTTCGCCCTTCCTTACCACTCCCAGTCCAGCCCCAAATGGTCATTTCCACCATGAAGCCTCCTCTAGTCACCCTGTGGTCAGGCCCCGCAGTCTGCTGCAGCTCCCTCCACTCTCGGTACCCAGCTCTCTCCCCACATGACTCTCATGCAGGAGATACAAGGTCAAGGGCAAGGACTTGGTCATACACAGCGTCTGCATTCCCAGCTGGCACGCGCTAAGTTCTCAATGTTTGCTGAATGAATTAATGAAACCAACTGCAAGGGTATTTTAACCAAAGTCAAGAAATACTGTCTCTTTTCAAGGAACAGGGGTCTTTGGGAATATACCAAAAGGAAAAGTAGGATAATAAAAATATTTAGAGTCACTCAGGAGTCCTCGATTCCCTGTAATATGTACATATTGGTTAATTTTACATAAAGGATTATATATATAATGTATCTATAGAATGTTCCCACTACCTGAAGGATTAAAAATATCTGCACTTACAAGGTAGCTGGCATTCGTCACGGTGTCTTGATCTTTACTTTGCTTCAGGTGACCTCGGTGGAGGGTATCTGAAGTCCGAGGAGAACACGTAATGCAGCCAGAGAACAGGTCTGACTTTTGGTTCACAATTTCAATATTGTGCCGTGCAATATGAGACGTCTACACACTGAAAATTTCCTGAGTCTCAGCTTCGTGCTTGAGGTTCCTCCACTCTCAGAGAGTCATCCAAGGAGGCTGGAGTAGACGATCTCAGGAGGGCAGAGATCTAGGAAAGAAAAAAAAAATCATTGTTTTTGGCATTTATGCTCTTAAAAACTTGCCACTAGAGATGCTCATCTTCATTAGCTATAAAGGAAATGCAAATCAAAACCACAATAAGATATCATCTCATACCCACTAGAATGGCTACTAATAAACAACCAGGAAACTACAAATGTCAGAGAGGATGTAGAGAAATTGGAACACTTATTCACTGCTGATGGGAATGTATAATGGTACAGTCACTGTGGAAGACTGTTTGGTGTTTCCTTAGAAAACTAAGTATAGAGTTGCCCTATGACCTGGCAACATCAATATATACTTGGAATAGTCGAAAGCAGTGACACAAATAGACATTTGCACACCGATGTTCATAGTGGTACTACTCATAATTGCCCAAAGATGGAACCAATCCAAGTGCCCATCAACTGATACATGGATAAACAAAATGTGATATACACATACGATGGAATATTATGTAGCAGTAAGATGAAATGAGGTCCTGAAGCATATGACAGCATGGATGAAACTAGAGGACATAATGCTGAGTGAAATACGCCAGACAGAAAACGATTAGATGTACTATGATTTCCTATTATGACTTTGGTAAAGAGAACAAACTCCAAATCAAATGGCCCAGGAAGAAAATCTATACTCGTCTATAGCAATGAACTAGAGGTTGCATCTCTGCAGCTAGAGTGCACAAATGACTTCACAAGCAACAGCTCTCACATGTTTCCCATTTTTAACATTGACCATTCATAATAAAGAGCCTATAAAAGAGAAAAAAATTAATTAAAAAATGACTTTAGACAGAATTATTGCAACAATGGTAAAGACAATTTCCATACACCTCACACCCACTTCCCCCCTTATTAGCATCTTACATTTACGTGGTACATTTGTCACACACACACACACACAAAATAAAACAAGGTGCTATGAGCACATAAAAAAATGTTTGTTGTTATTAGTCAGCATGGAAATACAGATCAAAATAACAAGATACCCTTTCACACTTACAATCCAATAATCAAAAAGACAGACAGTAACAATAAAGTTGTAAGTATTGGCAAAAAAAATTTTTAATAAATAGCTTAAGAGGCCTCTGCGACAGCATCATGAGTATGGACATATGCACATTAGGGGGTGCCAGAAAGAGAATAAAGAGAGAAAGAGGTAAAACAAAACAAAACAACAACTTGCCACTGATGCACTCATTCCTCAAGCCTTCGCTGTGGGAATGAGGGGGTTTTATACAACCTCATTCCCAAGTCCCCCAGACAGGGTCCCCAAGCCCTCCCTTCGCAGGCCTGGAGACTCCGTGGCGGGGCAGTTTAGCAGAGTGGGGCTTGGGGTCATCACCCTGGCAGTTCCTAACTGGTAAAACTGGTAGATTAATTCTTCTGTCTAAAAATGCCATTGTGGGGGAGTAAATGACAGAGAACATGTGAAGTGTTTCACACGGTGCCAATTAAATTACTCTGATTATTACAAAGTTCAGTAAATGTTAACTATCTCTATCATTTGCCAAAAATATCCTCCCACTGCCAGCCAGAGTACCAAAATCTACGAGATGAACAAGAGACTGCAGTCTTGCATGGAGGGTAGTGACGGCCTCTGGAGGGATGCATCTGCAGCTGAGGTTTTCAAAGATGACCTCACAGTACATGCTCAGGGACTCGAAAGAGTCCTAGTCCTGCTCATCTGTCGTGGTGGACTGCGACCGACGTGCCACGGGCAGGCAGCATGGGAAGCCCTTGCTCACCAAGGTCTGCACAGAAGGCAGACTGGTCTCGGAGCTCCCCTCTGATGGGCTCATGAAAACAAAATCTTGGCACTCTACCATCAGACCACAGAGGAGTGGTCCCAGGAAGGCAGCTGGCCGTGCAGACACAAGGCCCTCCGCTCTGGGATCAGCTGTCTGAAAGCATCGGCAGGTTGGGGCTAGCAGAATTCACCCTCAGCCAGCTCAGGCTACCTATCCTACTGCAGTCAGAGCAGGAGCCAGTGCCCAGACTGAGGCTCGCAGCCTCAGTCCACGAGACTGCTGCAAGACTGCTGTGTTCCAGAAGTGGCAGTGGGTGGTGGTGGTCCCAGCAGAACCCACAAGGCAACTGACGACTAATGGGAAAAAAAGGAAAAATTTCCATCAGCAGCGCTGGCAACGATGCCAATAACACTGGCAGCACGAAGATAGCAAAACTGAGCCTGTCGGGTCAGGACGTGATGGGGGGAGGAGAGCCAAGGAAGAAGGTTAAGGACGAAAAGCTCATCACTAGATTAGAAAACACCCAATACGATGCAGCCAATGGCATGGATGACGAGGAAGACTTCAACAATTCACCAGCCCTGGGGAGCAGCAGTCCACCACTCATGAGACCAATTCAGAAAACCCCAAGCTTCCCAGTAAGACCATCTGCACCAGTATCCACCGTCAGTAGCAGAACAGTGAGGGAGCATTACCATTGCAGACCTTTACATAGTACAAGTGAGAAAAGAGGAGAAAAAATTTTCCTCATGGATATCTATTTCTAAACTACCATGATCTTTTTCTTTCTTCTTCCCTCTCTCCCTTCCTTCTCTCTTTCTTTCCTTCTTCCTTCCTTCCTTCCTTTCTCCCTCCCTTACATCTATCTTCCTTTTTCCTTTCTTTCTTCCCTTCCATCCTTTCTTTCTCCCTCCCGTCCATCTACCTTTCTTTCCTACCATCCCTCCTTCCTTCTTCTTTCCTTTCTTCTTTTCTTTACTTTCTTTCTTTCTCCCTCCCTCCCTTCCTTCCTTTCTCCCTCTCTTTCTCTTTCTATTGAGAGGATCTTTCCAAATAAATCTTCTACAACTGTTCCTTGGAAGCCATCGCAGGTATTTTAGATACTGGCACTGATCATAATTAAAACAAGATAAAAATGCTAATGCATCCCCTGGCACATTCCCAACATGTCTGTGTTGAATTTCTTTTTCATGTAACAAATGAAGGCCATATTGTCAGTACATCCTCAGTGCTCAGGATCTCATTCATTTATGCCAAACCTGAATGTGGATGACTTTAATGTCGCAAAAATGTTTTCTGCTTTTAGACTTGCATCTGAAAATTTCTTGTTTCAGTAAAAAGAAAAGAAAAAAATTGGTTTGGGAAATGTAAGTTAAATGTACCTTTATTTTTGCCTTCATGTTTTCTTTCACTGGGTAGCAGTTTTAAGGGGCCAGCAAGATAATTTATGGTGAGGCTGATGCCCATTGATCTGGGGGTAATTTAGCTCAAGTGCCAAAATAAGAAATATCCATTTTGTCATCAAAGAAATGAAGGCAGACTTTATGTGAAGAAAGGCATTTGATCCCTTGAGAAAGCATGCTTTTGTAAAATTGCTGTTCATTCAAATATTTTCATGCCATATAATCCATTGATGTTGTGAGCAGTTTAATACATTTGAAACTCTTTTTGTGTTTTGGGGTTTTTTATATATATAGTACCTTAACTGACTGTCCTTTCTTTTCATACTATATTTCCGGTATATTATTTTGTAAAGTCTTCAACTGCTATTTTTATGGAGACTTTTCTTTTGGGGACAATTCCAGTGTATTTGTATGAAACTTTATAAAAGAACTAATTTTTTCACTTGCATATGAATATGCTCTTGTACACTTGTAAAGACAGAGTGACTCAGTGTGTCATAAAGAGCTGTATTTTTGCATGCTTTACAGATAAGTGTGCTAATAATAAACTGTATTAATGGCCATTTTATCAAGCCTCCAACTAATAAGCTTGATCTGTCTGTTGCCTTACCTTTATAACCCTTCCCACCTCCAACAATCTCTACATTATCTGTGGGATCAGAGCTCCTAGAAAACAGAAGAAAGAGCAAGCTATCAGCTTCTAACAATAAAGAGGCAGAGCTAATGGAGATGGGAAGAGGGAAACAGGTCACATACAAAGAGCACTTGGTGATGTACAACAGACCAAGCATAAGAATGGATCTGAACTTCTCATCAGCAAGGCTGGAAGGGAGATAAAGGAACAAGCCTTCAAAGTGCTGAGGGAAAATCATTTCCAACGAACAATTTTATACCTAGACAAACCTCAGGTATGAGTACGGAATAAATACAGTTTGGTGCATTTGAGGCTTTAAAATATGTGATACAGATATCCTAAGAAAGAGGGTAAATTACTACAGCAATTACTCAACAAATGTTAACTAGTATTGAGACAGGTTGAGTCACTGAATGTAATGGACTCCCACCCTCGGGTTGTTAACCAAATAGATGTACACTGATAACCTTGTGGAGCTGTCATCCTAGAGGGGAGAACAGATTCGAAACAACTACTGAGGGAAAATTCAGAGTATTTCAGAGGGTGCTGATACTGCGGAGAAATAAAAAAAAGTTCCCCTAGCCCCAGCTTCCAGAATTCAGGAACTAGAGCGGATGGCGGAATGGATTAAATGACACAGACAGGACACAATCAGGCAAATCCAGAGCGTGTGCCAGCTGTAAAAAAAAAGTGACCTGAAGGTGCACAGGTAGCTCAGTGGTAGAAAAAAATGCTTGCGTGCCATGCAGAAGACCTGGGTTTGATTCCTGGGCCAAGCACCACCACCCCTCCAGCCTACCCCCCAAAAAGGTGGCCTGAACTCTTCAAAAGGTCAAAGTGGTTAAAGACAACACAAGAGAGAGATTTTTAGATCGAAAGAAACTAAAAGGCGTTAATAATCACATGCGAACTTTGCTTGGACATAAACGATATCTGGAGGATAATGAAGGATATTTGAACACAGATTTAGTATTAGATGTTAGAGAATTATTTTTGAGTTTATTACATTTTTAAAAAATGTTTAATTTACCTAGGTACTGTGGATTTGTAGAAGCCCTTTATTCTTAGGAGATGCATGCTGGAGTATATAAAGATAAAGCAAATGGGGCAAACCGTTGACAACTTTTGGATCTAGGCAGACAATATTCAGTTGCTCATTGCTCTAATCTTTCAATTTCTTTGTAAATAAAAAAATGCTCAACATATAAAGTTGGGGAAACAAGAACGGAGAAGAAGACTTTAGAGAAAGCAAGCTTACACAACTTCACAGAAGAGTTCTGCTGTAAAGGATAATGTCTTGGCTTCCTAGGGCTCGTGTGCCAGTTATCACAGATTAGGTGGGTGGTTTATAACAGAAATTTATATTCTCATAGCTCTCGAGGCTAGAAGTCCAAAATTAAGGGTGCAAGGCTGCACTCCTATGGAAGCTCTAGGGGAGGATCCATTCTTTGCCTCTTCCAGGTTCTGATGGCTGCCAGCATTCCTTGATTTGTGGCTGCATCACTCCAATCTCTGCCTTGGTGGTCTCAGTTCCCTCTCCTCGCCCGTGTGCATCAGATCTCACACTGTGTCTCTCTTAATAAGGTACTTGTGATGGAATTTGGGGCTCACCTGGATAATCCAGGATAAACTCCTCCTCTCAAGACCCTTAATTTAATCCAGATTAAGCGGTGAATATATGTGGAGAGGGAAGGTGCATTTTTCCACCCATCACAGGGTGCAAGAAAATGCAGCAATTGCTAGATGGGAATGTGGGGTCAAGAGAGGATTTTGTTTTTAAGATAGTTACAAATCATAGCCTGTTTATAATAACTGATTTAGTCTGGTATATTTGTTCAATATATTAACCAGTTTTGCAAAGGAAAATTCATTAAAAAAATATAGTAAAGTACCTTCAGGACTAAAATTAGGGTTACTTTTTGAGAACTCGATTAAGAACAATCAAATGTAATGAATTAGACTTTTGGTCAAATATGGCAGATTGGAATACACATATACATATGCATACATACATACCCACATGGATTTATCTCCAAACCCCACTAAGGTGAAAGTAAAGGAATAAAAATGGCATAAACCCATAAGAAAAGAGGACAAGACCACAGCATATTAGAGCAGTCAACAATTGTTTGGAGATGGAGCGGAAACTAAGTTCGAGAGTGAAGGAAGCTGAAGAGGAGAATATAAATTAAAAGAGTAACAACAGTTCAATCTGCTGATCTCCAGTAAAATTCAGGACTTGAAGGAACCTCAGATGGAGGGAGAAAGGCATGGATCCGAAAACAGGGAAATTGGTTAGAAGTCTGTATATAAAGCAGTTAAACTCACATATCTCTATCCCAACACTTTCTAGCCTGGCAACAAGCCCCCTTGGGATACCAGAGGGTTTATTCTTTGAAGAAAGCGAATCTGAGAACCACCAACTCAGGGACACCAGGCATAGCTGAAGGTAAGGGTGAGTACTGGGCCGAAAACCAAAAGACCAGGTGAAAATATGCACACTAAATGTTGGGTCCACTATCCTATTCAACTTGTCTTGCTGCCATAACATCAACAGTGGTAGCCATAGGAATATTTCCTGGATTGGAGATTGGAGAATTCTTCTCTGGAAAAACTGAATAGACCTTGGCTTGAAGCTACAGCACACAAAGTCTAAGGATTCTGACATTTGGGAGGTACCCAACTGAAAACATCTGCTTGCTCCATTCACCTTGGAGTGAAGCCCATCAATCAACAAGCCCCACCGATGGACACAGAGTTTTCAATTTGCTCTGCTTATTGCCTTATTCTTAAATATAAATAGGCAGCCAAAGGTCAAACATCTTTGTTGTTGGACAACCTCCAAGAACAACACATACACAAACAAACACAACAGGGAAAAAAGGGTGATGAATGGGATTCAGAGGAAACAATTTAAGAAGCAAAATAAAGGGGTAATGTTTGTTTAAAAAGCTTTTAAAAAAGAAATTGAAAAAAGAGATGAAAACATTAAAAAGCTATAATAACGTTACTTGGAGAGCAAAGAGAAGAAATATATTAAACAGGAACAGGAATGTTATATGTGAAAAGAAGCAATCAATGAATAAGAGAGAGTTGAAATGAAAAATTCAATAAAAAGGATAAGAAGATAAAGTTAATGAAATCACCCAGGCAATATAACAAAAAGAGAGGACAAAAGGAGAAAAAAAAATAAGAAAGAGCTACTACTTGGGCTCCAACATCTTTTAGTGGAACCACAGAAAATGAGATGATGGTAAGGTTTAGCCATGGGGTGGTAGAAAACAGGTAATTTACATAGGAGGGGGAAAACTGGTAATATCCATAGAATCGAGAAAAAGAACAAAACTGGACTTATCAACAACACTTGGAAGTTAGAAACAGTGAAGAAATGCCTTTAAAATTCTAAGGGAAAAGTATTTCCAAACTAGAATTCCAAACCCAGCTAAACCATCAATCTAATATGAGGGAAGAACAGATATTTCAGAAAGATAGGGTAGCATGAAGTTTACCTCCCATGGACACATTCTCTAGAAGCTATTAGATGATGTGGTTGACCCAAATGCAGGAGCAAAACAAGAAAGAGAAATACCAAAGATCCAGGCAGTAGGAGATCCAACATAGAAGCCTGGATATGGATGGTAAGAAGCCCTAGAAGACAGCTGTGGAGTAAACATAGAAAACTGTAGATTGGACCTAGAGGATGAAGGACTCCAAGGAGATTTCCAGAAAAAAAAATAAGTAGAATTGATAGATGATCTGTTAGGTTTGACCATATGGACAAAAATATGACAGGGCATATACAGACCTTTTGGAGCAGTGGGGGAAAATTAGCAAAGGAGCTTGTCTTAGTTCCCTATAACTGCTATAACAAAGTACTACAAATTTGATGGCTTAAAACAACAGAAATGTATCGTCCCATAGTTTTGGAAGCTAGAAGTCCAAGGTCAATATGTCAGCAGAGCCAAACTGCCTCTGATCTGTAGAGGAGGATCTTTCCTTGCCCCTCCTAGCTCCTGATGGTTTGCTGGAAATCCTTGGCACTCCTTGGCTTGCAGCGACAGCACATCAACCTCTGCCTCCATCAGCACGTGACCATCCTCTTTCCTGTGTTCAAAGTTCCCTCTTCTTCTCCAGCCAACACAACAAGCAAACTCACCACCCTCCCCCTGTCTACGTGGGACATGACTCCCAGGGATGTGAACCTTCCTGACAACATGGGACAGAAATCCTAGAATGAGCTGAGACTAAGCATCAAGGGATTGAGAAAAACCCTAGAATGAGCTGAGACTCAGCATCAAGGGATTGAGAAAACCTTCTTGACCAAAAGGGGGAAGAGTGAAATGAGACAAAGTGCCAACGGCTGAGAGATTCCAAACAGAGTTGAGAGGTTATCCTGGAGGTTATTCTTACGCATTAAGTAGATATCACCTTGTTATTCAGGATGTAATGGAGAGGCTGGAGGGAACTGCCTGAAAATGTAGAGCTGTGTTCCAGTAGCCATGTTTCTTGGTGATGACTGAATAATGATATAGCTTTCACAATGTGACTGTGTGATTGTGAAAACCTTGTGTCTGATGCTCCTTTTTTATACCATGTCAACAGACGAGTAGAACATATGGAATAAAAATAAATAGGGGGAACAAATGTTAAAATAAATTTAGTTTGAAATGCTAGTGATCAATGAAAGGGAGGGGTAAGGGGTATGGTATATATAATCTTTTTTTTCTATTATTGTTTTGTTTCTTTTTCTGTTGTCTTTTTATTTCTTTTTCTGAATTGATGCAAATGTTCTAAGAAATGATGAATATGCAACTATGTGATGATATTGAGAATTACTGATTACATATGTAGAACGGAATGATATGTTAATGTTTTTGTTTGTTCTTAATTTTTAAAAATTAATAAATAAATTTTTTTTTAAAAGTTCCCTCTTCTTAAAAAGGACACCAATCACATTGGATTAGGGTTCACCCTCATTCAGTTTGACCTCAACTTAACTAAATCCATCTGCAATGACCCTATTTCAAAATAAGGTCACATTCTGAGGCATTGGGGGTTAGGACTTTAGCCCATCTTTTGAGGGAACACAATTCAACTCATAAAAGGTATGCAGAAAACTTAATTTTAAAACCTGAGGCTATTTCCGGGGAGTGGGCTTATACAATAAAGAGAAGATACAGTGTATTGCCTAACTCAACAATGAGCAATATTCATATGTCACAATAATATAAACACTAAATAATTTGACTTAACCTCAAATGGTAATATGGTTATATTGGGAAGATGGCAGAATGGAAATGTGTAAGGGTCCAGGGACACAGGAAAGCTAAGTCTTCACCAACTTCAGAAAAAGTCAACAAATAATGTCTAAAAGTTAAAAATCAAGAAATAGCAATCCAAGCTACCATTTAGAAACATGGATGCATAGACAAAAGAAAAAACTAGAAGAGTCAGAAGGAGAGGGGCTAGAGATGGCCAGGATGGGGTAAGGAATTTATATTTCTCATTGTAAGTCCTATAACACTACTTGACTTTTACACCTGCGTACATATACTACTTTGACAAAAGTAAAATTTCAAAAAATAAGTGAAAAAGATTATTGAATGAGTTAAATTTAGAGAATGGTTTATTAATCCTTATCTATGATATGATCCCATTTTGTTAAACTAAAGGGATAATTTATAGTCACACATTCTAGAAAGAATTCTAGAAAGAATCAAAGTGGCTGAGGTATTTTTCTTTTTTGAAAAAAGTAACTGTATTTTCTAATTCCTCTATTAATAAGTTGTTGCAATAAGAAAAAATGTTACTGATATAGCAGTTTCCACAATGGTTAAGAATGTGGGTTTTAGAAGCAGACCACTGGGGATGATTCCTAGGCCTACCACTCATTGACTATATAACCTTTTATAAATGATAAATAACAAATTTATCATTTCTAAGGGATAAGAGTGCTATTTACTTTGGGCTGTTGTAAATACTCCATGAAGCAGTTCATAACAGTCATTTTTTAGTTTTAAGTTTAGAAAAATGTAATAGATGAATGGATCATAAGCAAAAATGACAAAACAATATAACCAATGAAATAATATAGAAATGTGTGACTAAAGAAAGCAATTCAATGACTTGATTGTAAATATAGTAAATGTGTAGCCTTGTAAAGGCATGACTGGGCTTGACTGTAATTAAAAAAAAAAACCCTGTAATTTAACCAGTTGTGTTACACACAAGGAAGGCTTGAGATGGAGATCTCACCAGGGCCCTTTCAGCTTTGGCCTAGGGCAGGGGCAAGAGTACTGACCTCTGAGGCAGGCCGTGCCATGTAATGAACTGGGAGGGTTACTGAGGCGCCATCATCACCCACATCAATCTTTCTACTTCCCTTTGTTCTGAGTCCATGCTCACCAAGCTACCTTCTGATTGGCTGCTTCTTCTTTCAGATTCCTTGAGTTTCCTGGAAAGCAAACATGAGAATTCCAGCCTTAGAAACATATCCTTCTTATAAATTCAATACAGTATATTCTAACACATACATCAGTCTCTTGAGAGTTCGTTGAGCATTAGCTCAGAGCTGAAAATCTGATTCATTCTGAGTCCTTTTATCCTTCCATAAAATCAAGACCCAAAGTATGACCCCCCAGCACACCCTGTCTAAGTAATTGGCCAGCCCTTCCCACCCTCCAACCTCCCTTCGCCCTACCCCTTTCTTTCACCCTTTAGACCACAGCAGCCCCCTTGCAGGCTTTAAGCTCTTGCCAAGCATCAGTGTTAATTTACCATCAACCATTTGGTAGAATGAAACGCAGTCCCCTATAGCCTACAGAATTCCAACTGCCTTACAAGACCTAAAGACAATCTAGTTCGATATTTAATGAGAATTTCAAATTTACTAAGTTTTGTGAGATTGGAGTGGGAAACAAAGAAGGTGAAGGGAAAACAGAGATTTCTACTCTCCAGAAATTTTATAGACTTTTAGCAGTATTGGAGGGAGATTTCTAGTCATCAAGGTGGCAGTACCCCAGGACTCTGTCCCTGCACAGAAGCATTAAGCAACAAACAAGAGCTGACAGAACTATCTTTCTCAAAACTCCAGAAAACAGTTAAAGGGGTGCAGTAGCAGGACAAGTGCCAAATCAAGAAAAAGGCAACACAAAAACGGTAGGATCTCATCACACCCTGGTTGGCCCCTGACCCATCCCCTCACTGGCTTGACACAGAACTGGCCTCTGCTCCCAGTATAGGTTCCAGAGGAAGCACAGTAACCCTCCTGCACATACTGGGAGCATGTATGTCTGTGTCAATTTGTCTGGTGGTAGCCCGAAAGATTGAATCAGGACACCCGTCAGAGATTCACTGTCCCAAAATTGTCCTGCATGTAGAAGGCAGACCACAGGGCTCCTTCTGTATACTGTAGAACAGCCAAATCACAGCTGCCTGGGGCAAAGTTTTGCTGGCTATGGTGATAAAGTGCAGTGCCTAGGGCTGTAAGGAAACATGGTTTCTAGGGAGGGGATCTTTGGATTCATGTAAATGGGGGTATTCCCAAGGCCATAGGCACATGCCCAGAAAAACATGCATGCCTAGAAAAGACTGAGGAGGACCCAGTGCTTTTGCCTCAGGCTATTCTCTAAACCTATTGTTAGGACAGAAGACTCTAAAGTAGAGCACTTGCACAGGCCAAGTATGTTTCTTGGACTGAGAAAGGTTGTTTCTTTTTTCTCTTCTTTTTCTTTTTCTTTTTTTTTTTGTTAAAGGAAATTAAAGGAATTAATTAAATTAAAGGAAATCTCTATCATAATACTAGCAGAATATGCTAAGGAACGAATACCTCCATGTCCAAATTTCAGAGATAACATTTAAAAATATTAAAATGTTTAGGTTGCAACTAAAGATTACAAAACACACAAAGAAACAGGAAACAATGGCTTATGCAAGGACCAAAATAAAGAATTATAAGCTATCAATAAGGAAGACCAGAGGTTGAACCTACCGGACAAAGGCTTTAAAAAATGGTGCTAAATATACACAAAGAACTGAAGGAAATCAGGAAAACAATAGATAAACACAAAGAATGTAAAAAAATGATATAAATCATGAAAGAGAACCAAACAGAGCTGAAGATCACAATAATAGAAATTTAAAATTCCCTAGACAGGTTCAACAGCAGATTGGAGCTGACAGAAGAAAGAATCAGTCAATTGAAATTCAAACAAAATTATTCAGTCTCAGCAGCAGAAAGAAAAAAAGAATGAAGAAAAGTGAGCAGAGCCTGTAAGACTGTAGGACACTGTGTTAGTTAGATTCAGTTGTCAACTTGGCCAGGTGAGCGTACCTAGTTTTGTTGCTGCGGACATAAGCCAATGGTACATGAACCTCATCTATTGCTGATTACATCTGCAGTCGGCTAGGAGGCGTGCCTGCTGCAATGAATGATGTTTGACTTAATTGGCTGGTGCTTAATGAGAGAGGTCAACGTAGCACAGCCTAAGCAGCTCAGCATCCCTCATCTCAGCACTCACAGCTCAGCCCAGGCCTTGGGAGATGCAGAAAGAAGTCACCCCGGGGAAAGTTGTTGGAACCCAGGGGCCTGGAGAGAAGGCCAGCAGAGACCATCCTGTGCCTTCTCAAGTAAGAAAGAACCTCAGTGGAAAGTTAGCTGCCTTTCCTCTGAAGAACTAACAAAATAAATCCCCTTTTATTAAAAGCCAGTCCGTTTCTGGTGTGATACATTCCGGCAGCTAGCAAACTAGAACGGACACCATCAAGCATACCAATATACACACTGTGGGGGCCCCAGGGGGAAAAGAGAGAAAAGGGCACAGAAACTACTAAAAAAAATAATAATAATGGCTGAAAACGTTCCAAATTTAACAAAAGACATGAATACACAGATACCAGAAATCCAATGGACTCCAAACAAGATAAACCCAAATACAACTAATTTTAGGATACTAACACTTTCCCAATTTCCAACATCCCCCAACTCTTCCAACTGTAGCAATTATGCACATTCCTGCACGTACTCTCTTAGCTCTGTGCTTTCAGTCATCTTTTCTCAAGGCTAACTTTGTCATAAGTTATGCCCAGAGGGACAAACATTAAGAAACAGTTCCCAGCAGAGGTAAATAACGGGGGGAGGGACAAGAGTTAAGAGGAGGTTTAGATTTCCCATTTGGCGAAGGTGTGTTCATTGGTTTTCTTTCTCTTGAAAACAATGAAATTACCTAAAATTGAGAGTGTTGATGGATTGTGGACTTTGGGCATTATACATGATGCCTGATGAATGCAGGTGGCGGAAGGATGCACTGACTGAGAAATAGATTGGCAAATGATGGGGTATATTTATGAATGAAGGTTGTGCTGCCACAAAAAGGAACGAAGTCGTGAGGCATGCAACGATGTGAATGAACATTTGGCGAGGCAAAATAAGCCAGAAACAAAACAACAACAATATGGTCTACTTTAGAAAATGCTTGTAACCAAACAGGGGCCTAGATTGTAAGCTT
Source organism: Myrmecophaga tridactyla (assembly GCA_004026745.1). Taxonomy (NCBI): domain Eukaryota; kingdom Metazoa; phylum Chordata; class Mammalia; order Pilosa; family Myrmecophagidae; genus Myrmecophaga; species Myrmecophaga tridactyla. Next base: position 14,701 of record PVIY010009803.1, on the reverse strand, counting down.
TTATAACAGACTCATTAAGTTCAGAGTGGTAATCATTATTTCTGGATTTCAAGAGGCTGTTATATATTCTTATATATATATATATATATAAATATATTTTTATTTATATTATATATATATATATATATATAACCTGATATTTAGAGATAACAAAGCTGATCAGGTCGGGGTTCAAGTAATTCAGAACACAGGTGTAAGGAAGACATTGTCTATATTTCAGAACCCCACATACTCTTTGAGATGAAAGGAAGAAAGATTTATTTTGTCTGGAATTGAAATTTTCTGTAGCACATAATCTGATTCAACCTATCTGTATAGCTCATCTGTACAACTGAAACACAGGGAGTCCAGAATAAGAAAGAGGTCTTTTAATCCTGTACAGATTAATGTAATGCTTAGATACATTCTAGAGCATATCAAGCAGATAATCAAAAAGTATTGGCAAAGTCCCTTGAGGGATGGGAGAAAAAATATGGAACCATTAAACCTTACCATCAGGGAATCCCCTGATGCTGTGTCAAATTTTAGGGACACCCAAATCAATAGACCATACCCTTGATCCTGAGGCTTACTCTTGTGAAGCTAATGTTGGTAGGGGAGAAGCTTAGCCTACCTATAGGTATGCCTAAGAGTTACTTCCAGAGGACCTCTTTTGTTGCTCAGATGTGGCCTCACTCTCTAAGTCCAACTCTGAAATCATTGCCCTCCCCTCTATGTGGGACATGACATCCAGGGGTGAAAGTCTCCCTGGCAGCATGGGAGATGACTCCCAGGGATATGTCCGGCCCTGGCACTGTGGGATCAACAATTCCATTCTGACCAAAAGGGGAAAAGAAGTGTAACTAATAAAGTGTCCTGGTTTGAAAGGAAGTATGCCCCCTAAGAAAAGCCATGTTTTAATATAAATTTCATAAAGGTAGAATAATCTCTATTCAATACTGTATGTTTGAAACTGTGATTGGATCATCTCCCTGGTTGATGTGATTTAGTTAAGAATGGTTGTTAAACTGGATTAGGGGATGACATGTCTCCACCCATTTGAGTGGGTC
>PVIY010009803.1:0-13552 GCA_004026745.1 Myrmecophaga tridactyla | reverse complement strand
AATTTCTATAGACTTGTTTTAATTGGGACATTTTCTCGGCCTTAAAACTGTAAACTAGAAACTTATTAAATTCCCCTTTAAAAGCCATTCCATTTCTGGTATATTGCATTCTGGCAGCTAGCAAACTAGAACATAAAGTATCAATGGCAAAGAGAGTTCAAATAGAGTTGAGAGGCTACTCTGGAGGTTGCTCTTACCTGAGTTTCAGTTAGACATTGCTATCAATCATAACTTGCCAAACCCCAACCAGGACCATTCCAGCCAATCCTAAAGAACACCTAGGGCAATATAAAAGATTCCACAAGGGTTCCATGCAGTAGTGTAACTGTCCAGAAACCTATAACCTCCAGATGGGTCCCTGGACCAGATAAGTCCTAAAACCTAGAGGGCCCAGCCTCTCCAGAACATCAGATAGTTCCATCTCCCTACCCCATATTAGTGACAGAACCTTCCAACATTAAAAAGTTAGAATGGGAGGGGAGGAGCCAAGATGGCGGCTTAGCAAGGTGTGGGATTTAGTTCGTCCTCCAGAGCAGCTAATAAATGGCAGAAACAGTACAGAACAACTGTTGGGGCCACATCAGTGACCAGACACACAGCATACCCCAGTCTGGACCAGTTGGACCAGCTATGAGCGCCCCCAGAACTGTGAGTTCCCCAAGCCGCAGCAGCCAGTGCCCCTCCCCAACAGGCTGCTTACCAGAGGGGAAAGGAAAGAGACTTTACTAGCAGCAGGGGCTGAGCACAACCAAACATCAATTGTGGAATTAATTAACAAATTCTGACTACTAAAAATAGGCCCCCAGCTCAGCTGAACCTTGAGTAAAAGTGGAGGTCGCTGGTTTTTGCCCTGGTGCAGAGGGGGCAGGGCTGACAGAAAAAGAAAAAAGAAAAAAACAAACAAACAGGTTTTTTTTGGATCTGAAAAGGTCTGGGCCCTGCAGGAAAGGAGAGGGCACATAGGACCTGGAGATACACAGAGCAATGTACCAACTTAAGCTTTTGATTGGCAAACCCGAGAAACGGTGTCCTGCTCTGAAAAGGATTTTTATTTTTCTCTTTTGTGGCCATGTTTCTATGGATTGATTACTCTTTGGATACAGCTGCAAGGCTTCTCAGGCTCCACTGTTCCAGCACAGGCAAAAACAGGCTTGTTTGAGAGCTTATCTGAAGGCTGTGACTTCCCCAGGTGAGGAGTGGGGCCCAGCTGAGGTGGAATCCCTCCCTCAAGGAATTCAGACCCCAGGGTCTGGAAAAGGGAAGTGATTAAAGGCAGCCTACAACCTCTCCTCTGTCTCCACCATGCCCCCAGCAGGGAGAGTCTGCTAAAGTTAAAGGTACCACATCACCTTATTCTGGTGGGACCTGCAGGCAGAAAAGCGCCACATACTGGGCAGGATAGGAAAAATGCAGAGTCCAGAGACTACATAGGGAAACCTTTTAATCTGCTGGGTCTCACCCTCAGGGAAAACTGACACAGATGACTCTTTCCTCCTGAGAGAAGACCAGTTTGGTCTGGGAAAATCTGACTGGGGTCTATAATACCTAAGTGGACCCTCCTAAGGGGTGGGGAAAAGGCACCATACAGGCAGGGCAAGAAACAAAAAAAACAAGAACTGAAAGATTCTGATCTATTAAACAAAACCTAAGCTAGAGGACTAGAATAAGATGAATTGAATGTCAAAGAAGAGATAAACAACAAAGTCACCCAGCAAGAAAACCCTAGGGAAAAAAAAGTGAAAACAATCTCCAGAATAAACTAATTAAGGTAATTAAATGCCCAGATGCCAGCAAAAAATAATGAATCACACTAGGAAAATTGAAGAAATGCCCAGTCAAAGGAACACATCAACAATTCAAATGAGATACAGGAGTTGAAACAATTACTTCAGAATGTTTGAACAGAAATGGAAAACCTCATCAAAAATCAAATCAATGAATTCAGGGAGAATATAAAGAAGGCAAGAAATGAACAAAAAGAAGAAACTGAAAGTCTGAAAAAACAAATCACAGAACTTATGGGAATGAAAGTCACAGTAGAAGAAATGAAAAAAAACAATGGAAACCTACAATGTCAGATTTCAAGAGGCAAAAGATAGGATTAGTGAACTGGAGGACAGGACATCTGAAATCCGACAAGCAAAATAAAATATAGGGAAAAGAATGGAAAAATATGAGCAGGGACTCAGGGAATTGAATGACAACATGAAGCACATGAATATACGTGTTGTGGGGGTCCCAGAAGGAGAAGAGAAGGGAAAAGGAGGAGAAAAACTAATGGAGGAAATTATCACTGAACACTTCCCAACTCTTATGAAAGACTTAAAATTACAGATCCAAGAACTGCAGTGTACCCCAAAGAGAATAGATCCAAATAGACGTACTCCAACACATTTACTAATCAGAATGTCAGATGTCAAAAAGAAAGAGAGGGCGGGCCACGGTGGCTCAGCAGGCAGGAATGCTTGCCTGCGATGCCAGAGGACCCGGGTTCGACTCCCGGTGCCTGCCCATGTAAAAATAAATAAATAAATAAAGTTAAAAAAAAAAAAAGAAAGAAAGAGAGAATCTTGAAAGCAGCAAGAGAAAAACAATCCATCACATACAAGGGAAGCCCAATAAGACTATGCGTAGATTTCTCAGCAGAAACCATGGAGTAAAGAAGACAGTGGGATGATATATTTAAGATACTAAACAAGAAAAACTTCCAACCAAGAATTCTATATCCAGCAAAACCATCCTTCAAAAATGAGGAGGAAATTAAAACATTTGCAGACAAAAATTTACCGAGAGAATTTGTGACCAAGAGACCGGCTCTGCAAGAAATACTAAAGGGAGCACTAGAGACAGATAAGAAAAGACAGGAGAGAGAGGTGTGGAGAAGAGTATAGAAATGAAGACTATCAGTAAAGGTAAAAAGAAGAAAAATGAGATATGACATATAAAATCCAAAAGGCAAAATGGTAGAAGAAAGTATTGCCCATACAGTAATAACACTAAATGTTAATGGATTGAACTCCCCAATCAAAAGACACAGACTGGCAGAATGGATTAAAAAACAGGACCCATCTATATGCTGTCCACAGGAAACGCAACTTAGACCTCAGGATAAACATAGGTTGAAAGTGAAAGGTTGGGAAAAGATATTCCATGCAAATAACAATCAGAAAAGAGCAGGAGTAGCTATACTAATATCTGACAAATTAGACTTCAAATGTAAAACAATTAAAAGAGACAAAGAAGGACACTATGTATTAATAAAAGGAACAATTCAACGAGAAGACATAACAATCATAAATATTTACGCACCAAGCCAGAATGCTCCAAAATACATGAGGCAAACACTGAAAACACTGAAAAGAGAAATAGACACATCTACCATAATAGTTGGAGACTTCAATTCCCCACTCTCGTCAATGGACAGAACATCTAGACAGAGGATCAATAAAGAAACAGAGAATTTGAATAATACAATAAATGAGCTAGACTTAACAGACATATATAGAATATTACACCCCAAAACAGCAGGATACACCTTTTTCTCAAGTGCTCATGGATCATTCTCAAGGATAGACTATATGCTGGGTCAAAAAGCAAGTCCCAATAAATTTAAAATGATTGAAATCATACAAAACACTTTCTCAGATCATAAAGGAATGAGGCTGGAAATCAATAGGCAGAGTGCCAGAAAATTCACAAATATATGGAGGCTCAACAACACACTCTTAAACAACCAGTGGGTCAAGGAAGAAATTACAAGAGAAATCAGTAAATATCTCGAGGAAAATGAAAATGAAAACACAACATATCAAAATTTATGGGATGCAGCAAAGGCAGTGCTAAGAGGGAAATTTATTGCCCTAAATGCCTATATCAAAAAAGAAGAAAGAGCAAAAAGTGAGGAATTAACTGACCACTTGGAAGAACTAGAGAAAGAATAGCAAATTAACCCCAAAGCAAGCAAAAGGAAAAATATAATGAAGATTAGACAAGAAATAAATGAAATTGAGAACATGAAAACAATTGAGAAAATCAACAAAACCAGAAGTTGGTTCTATGAGAAAATCAATAAGATTGATGGACCCTTAGTGAGGTTGACAAAAAGAAGAAGAGAGAGGATGCAAATAAATAAAATCAGAAATGGAAGAGGAGACATAACCACTGACCCCACAGAAATAAAGGAAGTAATGAGAGGATACTATGAACAACTTTATGCTAATAAATTACACAATGTAGATGAAATGGACAATTTCCTAGAAAGGCATGAACAACTAACATTGACTCAAGAAGAAATAGACGACCTCAACAAACCAATTACAAGTAAAGAAATTGAATCAGTCATTAAGAAGCTCCCCAAAAAGAAAAGCCCAGGACCAGATGGCTTCACGTGTGAATTCTACCAAACATTAAAGAAAGAATTAGTACCAATCCTGTTCAAACTCTTCAAAAAAATTGGAGGAGGCTTCAAAAAAATTGAAGTGGAGGAAAAGCTACCTAATTCATTCTATGAAGCCAACATCACCTCATACCAAAACCAGGCAAAGATATTACAAAAAAAGAAAACTACAGACCAATCTCTCTAATGAATATAGATGCAAAAATCCTCAACAAAATTCTAGCAAATCAAATCCAGCAACATATTAAAAGAATTATACATCATGACCAAGTAGGATTCATCCCAGGTATGCAAGGATGGTTCAACATAAGAAAATCAATTAATGTAATACACCATGTCAACAAATCAAAGCAGAAAAATCACATGATCATCTCAATTGATGCAGAGAAGGCATTTGACAAAATTCAACATCCTTTCCTGTTGAAAACACTTCAAAGGATAGGAATACAAGGGAACTTCCTTAAAATGATAAAGGGAATATATGAAAAACCCACAGCTAATATCATCCTCAATGGGGAAAAACTGACAGCTTTCCCCCTAAGATCAGGAACAAGAAAAGGATGTCCGCTATCACCACTGTTATTCAACATTGTGTTGGAAGTTCTAGCCAGAGCAATTAGACAAGAAAAAGAAATACAAGGCATCAAAATTGGAAAGGAAGAAGTAAAACTATCACTGTTTGCAGATGATATGATACTATATGTCGAAAACCCTGAAAAATCCACAGCAAAACTACTAGAGCTAATAAATGAGTACAGCAAAGTGGGAGGTTACAAGATCAACACTCAAAAATCTGTAGTGTTTCTATACACTAGTAATGAACAATCTGAGGGGGAAATCAAGAAAAAAATTCCATTTACAATTGCAATCAAAAGAATAAAATATTTAGGAATAAACTTAACTAAAGATACAAAATACCTATACAAAGAAAACTACAAGAAATTGTCAAAAGAAATCACAGAAGACCTAAATAAATGGAAGGGCATACGGTGTTCATGGATTGGAAGACTAAATGTAATTAAGATGTCAATTCTACCTAAATTGATTTACAGATTCAATGCAATACCAATTAAAATAAAAAAAACTTACTTTTCAGAAATAAAAAAAACAACAATCAAATTTATCTGGAGGGGCAGGATACCCTGAATAGCTAAAAATATCCTGAGAAAGAAAAATTAAGTTGGAGGCCTCATGCTGCCTGACTTTAAGGCACATTATGAAGCGACAGAGGTCAAAACAGCATGGTACTGGCATAAAGACAGATATACTGACCAATGGAATCGAATAAAGTGTTCAGATATAGACCCTCTCATCTATGGACAATTGATCTTTGATAAGGCAGTCAAGCCAACTCACCTGGGACAGAACAGTCTCTTCAATAAATGGTGCCTAGAGAACTGGATATCCATATGCAAAAGAATGAAAGAGGATCCATATCTCGCACCCTCTACAAAAATTAACTCAAAATGGATCAAAGATCTAAACATTAGATCTAAGACCATAAAACTATTAGAAGAAAATGTAGGGAGATGTCTGTTCTAGTTTGCTGGCTGCAAGAATGCAATATACCAGAAATGGAACAGCTTTTAACAGGGGGAATTTAATGAGTTGCTAGTTTACAGTTCTAAGGCTGAGAAAATGCCCCAATTAAAACAAGTCTATAGAGATGTCCAATCAAAGGCATCCAGGGAAAGATACCTTGGTTCAAGAAGGCCGATGAAGTTCAGGGTTTCTCTCTCAAATGAGAAGGCACATGGCGAACACAGTCAGGGCTTCTCTCTTGGCTGGAAGAGCACATGGCGAATACGGCGTCATCTGCTAGCTTACTCTCCTGGCTTCTGGTTTCATGAAGCTCCCCGGGAGGCGTTTTCCTTCTTCATCTCCAATGGACTCTCTGCTTCGTGGTGCTGCAGCATTCTCTGCTCTCTCTGAATCTCTCATTCTCCAAAATATTTCCTCTTTTATAGGACTCCAATAAACCAATCAAGACCCACTCAAATGGGTGGAGACATGTCATCCCCTAATCCAATTTAACAACCACTCTTGACTAAATCACATCATCGGAGAGATGATCTCATTACAGTTTCAAACATACAGTATTGAATAGGGATTATTCTACCTTTATGAAATGGGATTTATATTAAAACATGGCTTTTCTTAGGGGGCACACTTCATTTCAAACCAGCACAATGTCCTATAAATCTTATAATAGGAGATGGTTTCCTAGACCTTACACCCAAAGCACGAGCACTGAAGAAATAAATAAATAAATGGGAACTCCTCAAAATTAAACACTTTTGTGCATCAAAAAACTTCGTCAAGAAAGTAAAGACAGCCTACACAATGGGAGACAATATCTGGAAATGATATATCAGATTAAGGTCTAGTATCCAGAATATATAAAGAGATTGTTCAACTCAATGACAAAAAGACAGCCAACCCAATTACAAAATGGGCAAAAGACTTGAACAGACACTTCTCAAAAGAGGAATTACAAATGGCAAAAAGGCACATGAAGAGATGCTCAACTTCCCTGGCTATTAGAGAAATGCAAATCAAAACCACAATGAGGGGCGGGCCACGGTGGCTCAGCAGGTAAGAACGCTTGCCTGCTGTGCCCGAGGACCCGGGTTCGATTCCTGGTGCCTGCCCATTAAAAAAAAAAAAACCACAATGAGATATCATCTCACACCCACCAGAATGGCCATTATCAATAAAACAGAAAACAACGTGCTGGAGAGGATGTGGAGAAAGAGGCACACTTATCTATTGTGGTGGGAATGTCAAATGGTACAACTGTGGTTCCTCAGGAAGCTAAATATAGAATTGCCATATGACCTGGAAATACCATTGTTGGGATCTACTTGGAGGACATGAGGGCAAGGACACAAGTGGACATTTGCACACCAATGTTTATAGCAACATTATTTACAATTGCAAAGAGATGGAAACAGCCAAAATGTCCATCAACAGAGGAGTGGCTAAACAAACTATGGTGTGTACATACGATAGAATATTATGCAGCTATAAGACAGAATATAAGTATATAACAACATGGATGGACCTTAAGGACATTATGCTGAGTGAGGTTAGCCAGAAACAAAAGGACAAATACTGTATGGTCTCACTGATATGAACTTACATTAGTTAATAAACTTGGAGAATTTCACTGGTAACAGAGACCATCAGGAGATAGAAATAGGGTAAAATATTGGGTAATTGGAGCTGAAGGGATACAGATTGTGCAACAGGACTGAATATAAAAACTCAGAAACGGATAGCACAATACTACCTAACTGTAATACAATTATTTAAAACACTGAATGAAGTTGAATGTGAGAATGATAGAGGGAGGAGGGCTGGGGGCACAAATGAAATCAGAAAGAAAGATAGATGATAAAGACTGAGATGGTATAATCTAGGAATGCCTAGACTGTATAATGATAGTGACTAAATGTACAAATTTAAAAAATTGTTTTTGCATGAGGAAGAACATAGGAATGTCATTACTGCAGGGTGCTGAAAATTGATAGTAATTAATATTTTAAAATTTTAGCTTATGTGTGAGACTAAAGCAAAAAATGTTTATTTGGTACAAAATTTATATTTTGACTAGTGCATTTCCTAATATAACTTATGTAGACAGCTTAATTGAACACCATAAGTACATGAAACCTTGAGTAGGACATGAGATTTTGTTGGTTTGGCTGGAGTGATGCCCTGATAAATCCCAGAGTGATTTGAACAGTGAATAAAAATGTATTTGCAAAGTCCTCTTCAGGGAATGGTGAGAAAGGGCGAAAATTCAACTTCTCCAAATTGAATTCTTGATATTCTCACAAGCAGTGTGGACAATCAAAGCTATAGGCTGAGCCCCCAATCTTGGGGTTTGTTCATATGAAACTTAACCCCACAAAGGATAGGTCAAGCCTACTTAAAATTAGGCCTAAGAGTCAACTCCAAGAGAGCCTCGTTCATTGCTCAGATGTGGCCTCTCTCTCCAGCCAACACAACAAGCAAACTCACCACCCTCCCCCGTCTATATGGGACATGACTCCCAGGGGTGTGGACCTTCCTGGCAACGTGGGACAGAAATCCTAGAATGAACTGAGACTCAGCATGAAGGGATTGAGAAAACCCCTAGAATGAGCTGAGACTCAGCATGAAGGGATTGAGAAAACCTTCTCAACCAAAAGGGAGAAGAGTGAAATGAGACTAAGTGTCAATGGCTGAGAGATTCCAAACAGAGTCGAGAGGTTATCCTGGAGGTTATTCTTACACATTAAATAGATATCACTTAGTTAGTCAAGTGTGGTGGAGAGGCTGGAGGGAACTGCCTGAAAATGTGGAGCTGTGTTCCAGTAGCCATGTTTCTTGAAGATAATTGTATAATGATATAGCTTTCACAGTGTGACTGTGTGATTGTGAAAACCTTGTGTCTGATGCTCCTTTTATCCACCTTATCAACAGATGAGTAAAACATATGGAATAAAGATGAATAATAGGGGGAACAAATGTTAAAATAAATTTAGAGTAAATGCTGGTGATCGGTTAAGGGATAGGGGTAGGGGTACGTTATGTATGAATTTTTTTCTGTTGTCCTTTTATTTCTTTTTCTGAATTGATGCAAATGTTCTAAGAAATGATCATGATGATGAATATGCAACTATATGATGATACTGTGAATTACTGATTATATATGTAGAATGGAATGATCATATTCTAAGAATGTTTATGTTTCTTTCTTGCCATATATATTTTTTAATTTAAAAATTAATTTAAAATTTATTTTAAAAAGTTAGAATGGTCACAGTCCATTCTAAATGGTCACAGTCCATTTTAAAAAGTGGAATAGTCCATTCTAAAAAGTGGAATAGAAAGATCACAGCTGATGTGGAGTTATATAGACAAGATAGGATTTAACAAATGAATATGAATGCTGAATCATTAAATTGATATTTCTTTTAGTCTCCAGTATCTTAGAGCAGCTAGAAGTAAAACCCTAAAATTATGGAATTGTAACATATGTCAAACTCTGAAATCTGTTCTATAAGTAATTGTCATGCTGGGCTTTGAAATTTATTGCTTTTTTGTATATCATGGTCAAGTTCATGTGTCAACTTGGCCAAGTGGTGGTACCTGTTTGTCTGGTTGGGCAAGTGCTGGCTTGTCTGTTACAATGAGGACATTTCATAGAATTAAATCATGATCATGTCAGCTGCATCCACAGCTGATTCCATTTGTAATCAGCCAAAGGGGCGTGTCTTCTGCAATGAGTGATGCTTAATCTAATCACTGAAAGCCTTTTAAGGAGGATTCAGAAGAGACTGGCTCTCTTCATGCTTTATTTGGCGAGCCTCTCCTGTGGAGTTCGTCGGCTTCACAGCCTGCCCTGCGGATTTTGGACTCTGCGTTCCCGCGGTCACGTGAGACACTTTTATAAATTTTATATTTGTGAGTGTTCCCTGTTGATTCTGTTTATCTAGAGAACCCTAACTAATACATCTATATATGTCATTTTTTCTCAAAAAAAATTGACTGTGATGATAAAAAAATATTTATGCCTTCTAGCCTTCTATATTCTGGATCAGCTAGAAGGAGAAATCTGAGAGGATCGTATGGTAGCCCATGACAAACTCTGGGACCTGTCCTGTAACTGCTTGTTGAGGGGTCCTTTAGGAAATATTGCTTTTTTCTTTCTTTGCTTTGTATATATGTTCTATTATATAATTTAAAAGTTTAAAAAAAAAGAAAGAAAGAAAGGAAACAGTTAGCTTTGTCAACAATTACATGCACACATTATCTTGGCTCTATGCCTTCTTTGTCCATTCCCACTATGAAAACCTGCCTTCTCTTCCGATTATTGTGAACCATCAAGCACAGAACTGATGTCTCTCCTTCTACTGCCAAGGACGAGGACCCCATGTAAGTCCCCCAATAAATGCTCCATCTTACTCACCAAGCTGGACTTGTCCAAGTCATTCTTTGGTCTGTTGTACCCCTTGCAGTTCAGTGGAAGGCTGTCTTATTCCATAGCCCCTCACCTTACTCAGAACAGCCATATTGAGACATATGATAATCAAACCATTGAATGCCAAAGATAAAATTCTGAAAGCTGCAAGAGAAATGCAACATATCAAATATAAGAGAGCCTCAATAAGACTAAGTGCTGATTTCTCACAGAAAACCATGGAGGCAAGAAGGCATCGGGATGATATATTTAAATGCTGAGAGCAAAAAAAAATTGCCAATCAAGAATTCTATTATCTGGCAAAAGCATCCTTCAAAAATGAGGGAGAGAGGGCAGGCCATGGTGGCTCAGCAGGCAGAGTTCTCGCCTACCATACTGGAGACCCAGGTTCAAAAAAAAAAGAGGGAGAGATCAAGACATTCCCAGACAAACAAAAACCGAAGGAGTTTGTCACCACTAGACCAGCCCTACAAGAAATGCTAAAGAGACTTCTTCATGTTAATATGAAAGGACACAGGACAACAAATCAAAGTTACATGAAGAAATAAAGATCTCTGTTAACAGTAACAACATGGATAAATATAAATGCCAGCACTATTGTATTTTTGGTTTGTAATCCCACTTTTTACTTCCTACAGCATTTAAAATGCAAATGCACAAAAAGTAATGATAAATCAAATCTTTGAATTTTACTGTATAAGTAGTAATTTGTGACAAATAATACATAAAGTTTGGGGGACACAGGGGAATAGGAACAAAGCGTATGCATCTTACTGAAGTTAAGTTGGTATCAAGCCAAACAAGATTCTTACCACAAAGAAAATATTGGAAAAACATGCACAGAAAGAAATGAGTAGGGATTCTAAATGGTTCACTACAAAAATGGGCAAAGGACTCAAATAGACATTTCTCCAAAAAAAAAAAAAATACATACAGATGGCCAATAAGTACACAAAAAGATGCTTGATGACATTAGCCTTAGAGAAATGCAAATTAAAACTACAAGGAGATACCTCCTCACACTCACTAGAATTGCAATTATTTAAACACACACACGCAAGCGCAGAAAGTGACAAGTGCTGACAAGGATGTGGAGAAATGGGAACCTTAGTTCACTGTTGGGGGGAAATGTAAACTGGTGCAGCCACTGTGGAAATCAGTTTGACGGTTCCTCAGAAAACTAAGTATAGAATTATCATACCATACGACCTATCAATCTCACTTCTAGGTATATGCTCAAAAGAATTGAAAACAGGGACTCAAACCGACATTCGTGCATCAATTTTCGTAGCAGTATTGTACACAATAGCCAAAAGGTGAACCAACCCAAAGGTCCACCAGGAGGCGAATGGATAAACAAAATGTCGTCTAGCCATATGATGGAATATTATTCAGCTGTAAAAAAAAAAAAAAAAAAAAGAATAAAATTCTGATATATGCTGCTTTATGGATGAACCTTGAAGACATTATGTGATGTCAATGAAATAAGTCAGACACAAAGGGACAAATATGTATGAATCCACTTATATGAAATAGAATATGCAAATTCAGAGACAGAGAGTTGAGTCCACGTACTGAACCAGGGAGGAAACTGCTATTATGTTGAAGTGGTTAAAACAGTGGAGCCAAGCAATTATTCTGGATACAATTTGGGAGTCAGTTAGAGGGAAGATCAGTGAGAATAAGCTTGGTCCAGTTACAAAGGGCTCTGGGGGAGGCCTGTCACATGAGACTGTAAAATTGGTTACATGGCAGAGGAGAGTATAGAAACAGAAATAATGAAGAAAATAATTTTAAAACCAAGAAACATAATCACCATTATGGAATTTGGCTTCCTCTTTTTTTTTTTCCCCCACTTCTTTTTCTCATCTCTTTTCCTCTTGCTTTTGTCACTTTGGAGCCCCTCATTCTCCTTCAGGATCCTCTTTCGGATATTGTCTTTGCTCATGTCAGCTTGCATCTTTTATAACCCCCAATATCTATCCTTTACCTGACTGTAATTCTCCATCTTTCTCACTCTGCATTCTCCTATATCTCATGTCCCCAGTGATGTGTTAAGCTAAACCCTTCAGCCCATCCTAAGTCCACCTCTCAAACGTTTTCCTACAAGCTCCTCAGTTGCAGCTCTTCTCCAAGTAACCAATATTCATTATTCTTATGTCAACTCATTATCAAATCTTTTCTTTCTCCTAAAACTGTTCCCATTCCCCTCTTCCATTCTTCTTCATTTCCTTTGGTCCTAGTCTCTGCCTTCATCCCCAGCATTTCTTCTTCATCCCTACCTCTCACTTCCCTTGGGCTCAGATTATCTCCTTTCCTCCCTCATCTTCACCCCTTTAGGATCGATAATGCTCTACTTAGCTCTAATTTCTTTTCTTTAATTTTCAATACTTCCCCTATCTGCTTCTCTTTTCTTCTTCGGCTTCAGTCCTTCATCTGCCTCACTCACTGGGACCTTTACCTATAACTTCTTTCTCTTCCATAGAAACTGACTCATCAGTAATATCCTTCACTCCCTGCAAGCCATCCCCCTCAAATTCCACTCCTTCTGCAGCCCCTTCTAGCTCTTCATCACTCCTTTCCATCCTTTCGGAAGTCTCCACCTCATTAATTTCTATCACTTTTTCCTCATCAGTAACTTCTATCACTTCTTTGATTTCCTCTTCATTTATGCTCCCTATTCTTGAATCCCTTAACTTCTGTCCACTAGTCCTCAGCTTCTCCCTACTGGATCCCATCCTCTCCCTACTGTACCCCAGCTTCTCTCCACTGGATCTCAGCTTCTCTCCACTTGACCCCAGCTTGTCTCCAGTGGATCTCAAATCTTCTCCACTGGTCCCCAGATTCTCTTCAGTGGACATCAGCTTTTCTCCACTGGATTCCAGCTTCTCTCTGCTCAACCTCAGTTTCTCTCTACTAGATCTCAGCTTCTCCCCACTGGACCCCCGTCTCTCTCCCTTGGTTCCCAGCTTCTCTCCACTCGACCTCAGCTTCTCTGCACTCAATTTATGCTCCTCCCCAGTCCCAGATCCCGGTTTATATCCTCTGGATCTCAAATCCTCTCCACTAGTCCCCAGCTCCTCTCCACTTGATATTTTCTCTCCAATGGAGCCCCGCATCTCTCCTCTGGTCCCCAGCTTCTCTCCACTTGATATTTTCTCTCCAATGGAGCCCCGCATCTCTCC